>JAHZNC010001117.1:0-10907 GCA_027744095.1 Zhuqinia jingwanae
CTTAACCATTACACTACATATTTCATATTTCAATGTACGATGCGCGAATATTTTTGCTCTTAATCTGTTAAATGTAAATACTCAGTTCATTCAAGCAATTTACAATGAAATCGAAATTTATTACGCATAAATGAGCAGGCTATTTTTTGGAGATGAGTTCATAATTTGCATAGGTATATCTGAAAAATTATCATTGCCATTAATTGATTGTTTAAGTTTGATATATGAATCTAAATATGAAGTAGAACCATGTTAAAATATGAGGTTCCACTTTCTCGTTTTACTACTGGTATGGCAACAATCACGAAATCTATATACCGTATTCTCGCTAATGGAAGCAGCTGCGATCTTTCAAAACTCGCACTTGAAAAAGACTGCGTTCTTTAGAGAGAGGCGATCTTTAGAGAGCTGCGTTGTTTACTGAATTTATAAACGCGGGTTTAATAAGTTCATAATTTTATTATTGTTCTTTCTATTTTACATAGTAAATGTACAAATAAACTTGAAATCAATCAAAGTCAATCATCAAAAATAGCGATTTATAATGAACTTATAAAAATAATACAATTTTGGGCATTTATTATGCACTAGAACCATTACTGGTGTTAGTAAACAATAATGTTTATTTTTTGGGGGATGCGACCTTTAGAGAGATGCGGTCTTTTGAAATTTTGCGCTACAAGGACTGCGATCTTTAGAGAGATGCTATCTTTAGAGAGAATACGGTATGCACAAAATTCACCCGTCACGCAGCGTACTAATGTGTAAATAAGGGGTTTAATACACATATTCTCATGGTGAACAAAATAAATTAGTAGAGAGTCAGCGTGTAATTAGTAATTATTTTACATGAGAAATGGGATAATCGATTGATCATGCTCTTTTGAATGAGGCGTATCTCATGCTTTCCATGGAGAAACTTTCACTTTGTAAGGGAGAAAGGTTACGTAAAAATCAATCACTTTTCCCTTCTTNATGCTCTTTTGAATGAGGCGTATCTCATGCTTTCCATGGAGAAACTTTCACTTTGTAAGGGAGAAAGGTTACGTAAAAATCAATCACTTTTCCCTTCTTTCCCTCGTGCGGATAGGTAATGAGACTTGCTTTTTAAGAGCTTGACTTTTAGTTGTGTTTATTTTTGCACACTCGCTTGTTAGCTTTCGACTTGACTTTCGTTCTATGTTTGCCACAAAGAATGAACTGGTGGGGGACGTACAGCTTGAGCTTGAAAGGTATACATACATACATGAATATATATTGTCATACTTCAAACAATGGACAAAGGAACGAACGACGAGATCAGGGCGAGTAAAGCCGAATGGAATTTCACAGGCTCGACTTCATGAGAGTTTTCATAGGTCTCTTTGATGGTGAGTTTCTCTCTTTCCAAGTTCACCACATGCATGGCCACGTACCTCATGTACATTTTATATGAATGATCTTTGTAAAGTAAATGTGCTGCATAGAATACCGAATTAGACGAATGTAGATTATGTGTTATTTTTGGAAAGATGAGCCACGAGCATGCTTTCTAGGAGTTCATATACATAACCTCAACCTTCACCCAGTATCCCGTCTTCGTCGGTCGTTACATCATGTGATGTGATGTGATATGCGTTAACACTTCACAAGAAAATTACATAAAAACTTCTTTTTGGGTTTTGCGAATCCAGTCAGTCGCCCATATTGTCAATTGTATGTGGATGACAATTTTTGAAGTTATACACGAGAAATAGCATTTTCATTAGTAAATTATGTCATTTGGAAAATATTTCATACCCATTATTATGATTATGATGATGCAAGTTCGTAATGTCAATGTGCACGTGTAATCCATCATTTTAACACATTACAAGGGACAGTAAAATCAGTGATACGGACGAGAAATGATGGACTACACACAGGCACTACAGAACACTTATAGTTTTAGGTACATGTTTCAATATCGACATGTACATATGTACCAAATATGTAGACGAGTGACTGAGAGTGCACGGGAATACAATGACGGGATATTCTTATTTTGTTCATTGTAGCATAGCGCAATAAAAGAAAGAAAATCTCGCATATTATGTTCTTCCTCAGTGCATTATTATTTAGTAGAAGCAAATTTTGTATGATAAATTACAAAGCAATGTGCACAACTCACAAAAACTTTTCAAACTTCCATAAAATTTAATTTCCTTGTACTGCCTACGTACGTACATACATATAGGTAATATTATATTTTTTATTCATAAGTATACCAAATTCCATACCTATATTATTTTCCCAGCTACCCAGAAAAGGTACAAAAAATGATGATGATATAATACATGTAGGGATATTATGGATTACAATTGCAACATTGTTAAGATGCATAGGTACATTTTTCCTACTATTTCAATAGGGCTTCTTTTTTTGCCCATTCTTTAGCAACGTGAACGTGTGAGTGTTTTTCACCGTGGTTCCTCCGATGTTCCTCTTTCCTCCGTTGCGTTCTTGTCCCGTCGCATGTTCTTGTTAAATCCATAAAGGACTACTCTACTACAGCAAGCTAAAAAAATCCATAACCAAAATCATTTCTAGTAAGCAAAACAGCATTAACATCATCATCATCACTAATATTAATATCATCACAACAACAGCAGCGTGCATATTATAGTAATGTTTGATATTTGATTCTCTCTATATTCATGTTCCCCTTTCCTAGTTAGCAATATTGCGAATGTCGCTTTATCATATTTAATACATATATATTTTTATAAATAGTACTATTTTCTCAGTCCCAGTCCCAGTACACAGACAACATGGATACTTACAATTTTCCATATAACTGCCAAATCTGCTAAAATCGCAAACAGGCAGCAGCGACAAGGGCTTTGAAAGAATGTAGGTTGTTATTACTTGCACGTATTTGCTTCTTGTACATATGTATAAAACAGTACATTACCTATATTGGGTTTTATATTCCAAGGAAGAAAGATAATATAAAACAACGAAAAGAGGGAGAAGAAACGGGAGAGAGAGAGAGAGGAACAGGACATGAGCCAAAGTTTCTCTTCTTTTCGACCTTCAAAACGAGAATCACCCCATTTTTTCGTTTGCGTAGAGAGAGACAGCACTCACATTCACATATATGTATACTTACACTTTACGTAGGTATTCGTGTGCAATTTTTTTGCATTGTTTGTCATCATCAGCATCATCATAATTTTATACTGTGGTGTGTCGGTGTGTGTGTGTGTATGTGCAAGACGATCAGAGATTCCATTTTAGAATTTGCAAGTCAGAAAAGAGGTGGAACAGCTTCTTTTCTGTTATGTTTTAAAATACTTTTTATCATTTTAGTTGCCCATTGTAGTTCATAGTCCGTTAAAAAAAGTATTATTAAGTGCTACTAGGTATAGAGAGTAAAGCACAGAAATTGAAATTCTTCTTCATCAGCAGCGAGAAAAGAAAAGTTAATCAGACTTTTTCTTGTGAGGTTATTTAGTGCTCGTCGTATTCATGTTTCTTGCCTGTCGCCCCTATTTTGTGTAGGAAGGGAAGAAAATCAACGCATTTTTATGGTCTACCTACATACATTATAACATATACCTTCGCAAACAACGCAAGCAAAGTCAAACACATATACATATATAGCAATAAATATCCCATTTACAAGTTGCTCTAATTTGCAATTTTTAAGAGAGTTATTTTTGCAAGCTCATTTCATTTTGCACAAAGCCCAAACGCTCACTATATATTTCTCACGTTGTTACAAAAAAAGGGAAAGAAATCACGGAATGATTCCACTCATGTTGTGTGCTTTGTAGAAAGAAAGTGAACACTTTTTTTTGCATGAAAAAATAAAACTTGTGAAATTGTCGTTGTTACCTTTTTGCCTTGCGTTTGTAATATAAAGCAAATATATATACATAAGTAGGAGGAATCATCAAAGCACATGTCACATGTGGAATAATTATTTAAAATTCATAACTACAGAAAATTGATCTTTCTTATCTATCTATCAGTCTGAACTCTAAAAACAATTATTACTGTATTATGCAAAAAAAAAGATAACAGGGCATTTGCATGAATATTTGTGATTACAAAAATCAGCACAAAGCAGACAATACACTTTAAAACTGAAAAGCATTCTCCACCTGAAACGTGTTTAATTGAAAATCAGTATTTTGAAGCTCTGTCAATTAAATTGTGGTATTTATTATCGTGTTTTTACGAAGTCGTTAATAATAATTGTCTTTCCTTAACAAAGAAAACTTTACATTTTTTCTTCAAATTAAACAAATTATTTGCGTCTTCGTGCTCACAAGTTCAAACGATAAGAAAAAAAGGTTCGCTTTGTCGATAAACTTATACGTAGTACCTGTATTAAACTTTACGTAAAATTTGGTTAATAAATTACGACGTCTATTAAAAGAAAATCTGACGTCGGTTCAAGCTATAAGAGGACCCTGGAAATTGGTTTCGAAAAGTCGTAATAACTGGGCACAGTGTGTTATTGGACTTGTAAGAAAAAACAACTCCTGTACCATAAGTATTCACCTTCCTTGCCAGTACCATTGTTGTATTACTACGAAGAAGTATTGTACTTTTATAAGTCGGTTCAAAACAAGAAAAACAACTGATCACAAGTTAATTACGACAAGTAGTACAGCGTATTCATTATTTCGTCGTCATATTTCGTGGAATTTTCAACAACCAGAGCACCTACGAAATTCTCATAGTATTTTAAATACAACTTCCGAAGGAGCATCAAACAAGTCAAAGATGGTTTGGTATTCAGATCTCGACGGCGTTGATAACACGGTATTTTAAGCATAAAAACTTGCGTAAAAATGAATCCCTGATAAAATATTCTTTTATAAATAATTTTGTTTTTTACTGTGTTTATGTGTGCGTGTGACAATTTGTTAAATAATGGAATAACGATATTATTGTTGTTTTAAAGTCTAAATCAACCGAGACACCGGTCCCGGCTCCAGTTTTAAGAGTAAAGATTTCATTATCAAATCATAATATATAAACTTTTTCAAAAAAAATAATGATTTCGTGTAAAATCTTAAACTTCACATGTTTTTCTGTACACCGACCTTACCTTACTTATATATCTTTTAATTAAAAACTATATCATCTGGGGGATGCAGGTTTCTAAATATGGGTTAATTATATGAGGTTTGGTAGAGAACAAATCATGCTGGGGAGTATTAATTTTAAATCTTTTATTGCATATATTCCACCATTTCTGTAATATATGCTCGCTAGTTGCAAATGTTTAAAGCAGAGAACAAGGCAAACAGTTTGTGCAAAAATTAGTGGAATGAGTACAGTCAGTTATATAGTAGCAGCTTTTGGTTTTCTACTTAAGCTACTATACTAACATTTTTAACAGCTCCTAGAAGAATACTATTGACTGTCACAATCATTGTCTTGTACACTTTTGGTTTCGTGGAAAATTTTCATTGCCTTATTAAACTCGAGTGTTTCTCTCTATTTAATATTTATGACTTTTCTCATGTATTTTCTTGCTTGTTGTAATTGACCGAACTTAACTCTTTAGTGATACTTCAGCATAACATATTACTCTTTTGTATAATATTTTTAGATTCAACCTGTAGGATATCTGTCTAATTGAAGGTTGTCTATTTTTTCCGATTTTAATTGCAGATGGCCAATTCTAAGGTTCCCGCAAATCAACTCGTGGCAGGTTCTGCTGTCACTTACTTGGATCATATGTGTGCATTAGACATCGACTCCAAGGCCCCAAGACATAGTAAATCATAATTTTTGTTATTTGCCTTATAATTTCTTATGTAGCATCAATAATGATGCAATGTTCTTACAATTTACAATTTAATATGTTTCGCTATGATTTTCAGGGAGCTTCAGCGGAAGTTGAAATGATTCGTGGAGCAGAGTTGAAACTTACTACTGACATGGCACTTTCAGAGAAAGGAAGCGATAAAGTCGTGTACGTCGACTATGTTAACATTACCAAAGTGGTGAAGCCTGGAAATCGTGTTTTCGTTGATGATGGTCTTATTTCCCTTGTTGTTAAAGAAGTTGGTATGAAGAATTATGTATATATTGAGTTTCTTCAATACGTATTTACCTATTAATGTTACCCATACAATACCCATAGTGAGTTCGTAAGTAATAATATGGACATGCTAACTTTTTATTGTAGGTGCGGATTTCCTGATTTGTGAAATCGAAAACGGAGGAATGTTGGGAAGCCGAAAGGGTGTCAATCTTCCTGGTGTCCCAGTCGATTTACCAGCTGTATCAGAAAAGGACAAGTCAGACTTCATGTTTGGAATCGAGCAAGATGTTGACATGATTTTTGCTTCGTTTATCCGTAATGCTGCAGGAGTTAGGGAGATCAAGAAAATTTTGGGTACGCAAATGATGAAATGACGCAATTTTGTTATTTGGCAATTACATCTAGTTCAGCTGTCTAAATGATTCATCATCACACTTATTTGGCCTATACTGAAAACAATTTTTTTCATTTCATTTTTGCAGGAGATAAAGGAAAAAATATCCTCATCATTTCAAAGATAGAAAATCATCAAGGAGTAAGGAATCTAGATGAAATTATCGCTGAATCTGACGGTATCATGGTGGCCAGAGGTGATTTGGGAATAGAAATTCCACCAGAAAAGGTGTTTTTGGCTCAAAAGGCTATGATTGCAAAGTGCAACAAGGTACGTGAGAGTTTAGGCTACAAGTTTGAATAATGCAAATTCGCATAACACATGGCTTACTCGTTTTTCGAATTTGTGTTTACTTACTTATTATAAGTTAAAATGAAACCCAACGCTTGATAATGCAGCATAATTAAAACCCTTTGTTGTTGTTATTGAATATTAGAACAATCTGAATTTAGGCCAATATTATGCATATACACGTTATATTTATGCGATTTCTCAATTTTAAAATTATGAATGATCTGCAGGCTGGAAAGTCCGTTATCTGCGCCACCCAAATGTTGGAGTCCATGGTGAAGAAACCTAGGCCAACTCGTGCCGAAGGTTCAGATGTAGCCAATGCTATTTTGGATGGTGCTGATTGTGTCATGCTTTCTGGAGAAACTGCAAAGGGTGACTATCCTTTGGAATGCGTAAGAACCATGGCCAATATCTGCAAAGAAGCAGAAGCCGCACTTTGGCATCAACAACTTTTCACAGATCTCGTCAGTAAAGTAAGTTTTAAACGTACAAAAATATACGATTAATTTTTTTTAATAAATAATTTTGACGAGTTAGCTATGTAATATTCCTAATACTGTATTTCATTTATCCCCGTCGTAGGTATCGCCACCCCTCGATACTGCCCACTCAATCGCAATTGCTAGTGTGGAAGCATCACACAAGTGCATGGCAGCGGCATTTATCGTTATTACAACAACTGGACGATCTGCCCATTTAATTTCCAAGTATCGGCCAAAATGTCCCATTATTGCTGTAACGCGAAATCCTCAAGTTGCCCGACAATGCCATTTGTACAGAGGAATTCTTCCCATCCATTACGACAGTAAGTGGCTAGTACTGATTACGTATTCTTCTATGTATATCTTTTTTTCTTTTCTTGTTACAAAATAGCTATTTAAACTTTGCTTTTTTTGCCTTTTCCAGCTGGAGCATTGCCCGATTGGATGGATGATGTGAACGCACGAGTGAAATACGGAATAGATTACGCCAAATCTCGGGGAATGATCAAGTCAGGTGATGCAGTTATCATTGTCACTGGATGGCAAAAGGGTTCTGGCTTCACAAACACTCAACGCATTGTTTTGGTGGATTAAGACGGAAACGGAAAAAAATACTATGTACTACCATCAAACTTTTGTATCCACCTGGACCAAAACGACATGCTTTTCTCTTTATATAGTAAACTGTTATTACGAACTTAACGTACTTGTATGAGATGAATTTTAATGTCACATGTCTACAAAACACTGCAAAATCGTTATTTGTCCAATCAAACTCGTACCTAATTAGAGTTATTCAAAATGGTCATGGCCAGGATGGCTACTATTACCTATCATAAATACAACAATCAATCAAAATGCGGAAAATAGTCTATGACAAACCACCTTAATCAATAATAAAAAATGAAAACACTAAATAATTTTGACGATAATATGTAATTCAATGGGGCTGAAAATGTAGTGCTAATTTTCAAAATGAAGAAGAAAGTACACAATAGTATATATATATATGGTGTGTATTTTAGTTTACTATATATTATATGTAATGTTATAAATAAAGATGTACCGGTTATATATTATTGTATCGCGGTGATATACAGTCTGATGTAGCGTAAAATAAATAAAAATTCCAGAGAAAAATGTAATGTCGTAAACTCAAATTAACAGATGAAATAATAAAAAGATATACACTATTCTTGTCGTTGTTGAAATCAGGTGCTTTCACACATGTTGGTTTATATTTATGTACATGGGTGTATTGTATTTAATTCATTTCAAAATTTTGAATATTATTATTGCATATACAGGTATAATATCACACGCATTAAAGCCGCGCTGGCCCCGCCGATCAGTCTGGGTTCATCTCTTGGCGACATCGGTCGACGAGGCTTGGCTATTGTTCTGACTGTCCATAGTCCATGTATTCTTCACTTAAAGTTTGGGGTCCATTCTTTCATTCGTATTCTTTGCTTAATGTTATGTTCAACGTAAGTATTCTATTATCAAAGTAAAGTGTAGACAACACAAAATTGTACTTAAATCGTACCATTTAAATTCTACCATTTGATTTTACGTCAAACATCGATCCAAAGAGTTTTTTATAGCGATCAGAGCTAAAAATATTTACATTAAAATAGCCGAGTTAATTGATTGACTATCGACTACTCTACAATGGCCAAACAATGTAGGTAATTATATAATATATGTCACTGCTAAAAATAATAAGATAACAAACAAATTTGCATACATAGAAATGTACTACCAGTAAATTCAAATTTTCACAATTGCAATAATTTGCATTAAACTAAATCTACTACAATTAACGCTCATGTAAATGTTCTACATATAATTTTTTTAATTAATTAAAGCCTTCATAAATTGCTTGTAGGCTTTTAGATAAATCGTTATATATGTACTTGAAAACGGCCACGTCTTTTGAATCAACAAGGTTTTTTGGCAATGAAACCCTGCAAAAGATATCAAGAAAAAGATTTAGTTCAATTACTCTTTCCATGTTTCCATCTGCCATAAATCATACAAAAGCAATTCTCTTCGTACCTTGCCAGTCTCATCCTCATCAAACCTGATTGTGATGGCATGCTTTTCCAAGCCTGCATTAGTGCATATATCTTGCACTTCTTCCTCTGTCAAGTCGTAAACTTTTTTATTTGCAATACGCTCCGACACAATCAATGCCATGGGTCGTGAGCCCTTTCGGAACGCTTCTACCACACCGGCAAATTTTTCCACCAATTTCTTTGATTCGGTAGAATTTAGCGAGTTTTTTTCTTTCTCAACTTTTAATTGTTTCTCTAAACGAACAATCTTGTCATTTTTCTGATTATTTTCGGTTTGCAAAGAACGAATCGTCGCTTCGTGTTCCAGTGTTCTTCTTTCTAAGTTTTGAACTTCATCTTGTGACCTCTGAAGTTCCTTTCGTGTTTTCTGATGCTCTTCATCTGATTTTTCCAACTTTGTTTGCAATTCCAATGTTTTCACTTTTAGTTTTTCTCTGTAGCTTTTGGCGTATTCTGCCCGCACAACCTTAGGATCTGACTTATTAGGGTGTTCATACAGTTTTTTCTTTTTTCCCCTTTTAGACTCTTTCGTTTCTGGAGCAGATGATGACTCGGAAATGGAATTTCGCTTCCTATTTACCTTCTTCGTAGTATGCTCGAGTTTTATTATTTTATCATCATCATGCTTTTTTGTGACGATTGTAGTGGCAGTAGCTTTAGACAAATCCAAGACAGGGCCTTCGTCTGCTGCTAAAATTGCAGACTGCTGAAACGGCGCAAATGATAGGTTGTTGAAACCACCACCAGACATGATTTCCGTATCCTCGTACAATGGTTCAGGGGTTACCAAACCATCATCAACACCGAGTTGTGAACCTAGCGTATCCAAGAGCGTGTATTCACCTGGATTAAATATTTCCAAGTCTGAATTCTGCTGTAAAGGATGCAGAATAATTCCACCAGGTCCAGATGGTAGAATTGCTTCATTCAGAGTCAAATTGGGTAACTCCCCGGAATTAAACGTATCCGCCCAATCGGAAACGATAGAGTTAGAATTTACTAGTAACTCGTTCACAGCGGGTACAGGTTCCAGTACCAAATTTTTCATCAACTCGAAGTCATCCGTGCCAAATATATTCGTTTCATTCATAATAAGCTCGTTCATGATTTCTTTTTCGAGGATCCCTCGCACGTTTCTTAAATACTGGCAAAGAGGCGAGAAGCTATTATTTACAAGTGTTGAAAGTGGGAAGAAATTCTGGGCGATGGATAGAATTGTCGCCAGTTAGTGATTCCCCGTCCTTAGTTTGCCATTTTATTAGGCTTAATTTGATCGATTGTTTCCTTTACTCTCGCTATCGATCGTAAATGTGTTTCCCAAGAGGGAATACATGTAAACATCTAGCTTCCATATGGTATTGAAAATTGAAAACTAACGATAAATGAGATTGAGCTCAACCCACAGAGAGAATATTTAATATTAGATATATTCACGTCTAAAATTTCTGCAATTTCTTGATCTGGTTTCCGTCACTCCACCTGCCCCGTGGAACCCACAATACCAAAATATCAAAAAAGGTGAGAAACTTGTAATAGGAGCAACAACTAGTAATGCTATTTACAATAATAGGCATTAAAAGTGTGAACTTAACTTACCAAATATATGCTGTTTTAATATAAGTTGCACTTGT
>JAHZNC010001118.1:0-23620 GCA_027744095.1 Zhuqinia jingwanae
ATTTTGACCGTTTTTCTTGAATGACATGTATGGACGCGTAAT
This sequence comes from Zhuqinia jingwanae, assembly GCA_027744095.1. Lineage (NCBI taxonomy): Eukaryota > Metazoa > Arthropoda > Collembola > Entomobryomorpha > Paronellidae > Zhuqinia > Zhuqinia jingwanae. The sequence continues at coordinate 43 of JAHZNC010001118.1, forward strand.
TTCAAATAATATATGACATTTTATTGTATGAGCATAGCATTTCAACACGTACATTCATGTAGTATATGGACATGTATTTTTTGTGTAGTTCCATGTAAAAACAAACCTCAGAGTCCTCAATAGCAGCAATATTTAATTGTAGAGACTCCTACAATTTTGATATAAATCTATTGAATAAAAATGTTTTTTTGTTGAGCAAACTTTCAAAAAAATGAATACACCTAATCGGCGTATCTTTTTGTCAACTAAGCCTATACCGTCATTCAAAACAGTTTTTTCAGCTGTTTTTTAAAAGATAGCTTTTTGCGATGCATCCACATTTTTTTTACCTTTATACTCTCTCCAAAAAAAAATATTCTTAACGTTCCTGTCAACTGTAACAACAAAACATGCAGATGTGTCATTTTCAAAATGTTTCAAAATAAAAAACGATAACATAGCTATGAACTGAGCTGAAGTAATGAAATATGAAAAGCACAGCATGCAACTTCATTCTCTCTGAGATTTGGTATTTGGTGTTTTTGTGCAAGTAAAAAAAATGACAATAACAACCGTATATAGTCAACCGTATTGCATTTTTATTTTATGAGGCTACAACACAACACGTCACAGCTAGTAGAAGCAGAAATGAATGAACAAAATGCATTGAACAAAAACTTCACAGTCACAAATTCACAAATCATATTACTGTGCGCATACTTAAAATAATATCTTGCATTTGTACACCACAAGTATATAGATAATAAGTAGGCATATGTGTTGACAATATGGGTAGCTTGTAATATTGGGTACGTACATTGAGAAATCTAAAATGTGAATGTGACCATATGTCTAACACTACGACATCCTCAAAGAGGACACGATATGCTCTCAATGGTCATGTTTGTTGACGCTTTCATTGTTGCGTTTCTGTTTTGCTTTGACTAGGAATATATACGATATATGAGGTTGAGGTGATAATAAGAAGGAATGGAATAGATAGATACATAGATGCATAATGTAATGTGCGGAATGGTAAAAAGAGTGATAATAAAAAGCGGATTAAAATTTACAATAAAAAGTTCGATTTGAAAAAAAAGTTTCAGAATTGGATGGGTGCTTTTTTCCTTTCATTGTTGGCAAGTTGAGTCAGTTACATTTACTTCAGCAGCAGTTTAGTCATTCCTGCTGCTTCCCGATAGTTGTTGTAGCCAAGCCACATGCAGTAGTAGCTTAAGAGCACAGCAATAATATTTTGTAGAACAGGGCGAGAACTGTAATGGATTTCAAAGAAAATCTTATTGCGTTTCTTTTTTTTTTGTATTCATTTTTTTGATGAATGCTAACTCCTCTCTTTTGGTTGGATACTTTATTTATTATGCATTTCACAATAAAAAATATTGCAATGGAAAATCAAAAAGAATACCTAAATATATAACACGTAAAGCATATAGTACAATATACAGCATATGAAAATCTATTAAAAAATCTATAAATTGAATCAATGCAATGTTTCTTATCCGCATCCCTGGCACTTTGCGGGAAGTAACGCGTTATCGTAAACTTAATCCGGTATTTCCATTTGATCGTAATGGTTTTATTTGAATCATTACAAAAGCTTTTGAAAAGGATCATTTCCAATCATAACCTACGATATATGATGTGATGACTAAAGAAAAAAATATATGTAATTATTAGTTTATAATAAAATGTTGTCTGCAGGGTGTGTATTTTGCAGCGCATAAAATCCAATTAAAATAATGTTTTAATATTGTCATTTTATAGATAATCAAGCACACATCCCACATTTTTTCCAGTGGTTATGCGAGTTCCTTTTTAAACTTCCGGTTTTAAACTACAAAGCGAAGCAACTTGCTAGCAAGTCAACGTAAAGAAAACCCGGGAAAGAAATCAAGCTTAACTATTGACTAACATCACAGGAATACGACCGAAATCAGACAAGTGTACATGTAATCCTCCATCCGTTCCAGCAGAAGCAGTCAACCAATTCGGAAGTGAACTACTGAATTTTCTGCAAAAGTGCAAGTGACGGGTGCAAAAAGGATACGGGGGATTAGAGGGATTTTTAAAAGTGGGGTTTCAAGTAAGCCGTCAAAATAGCTAACATCCTGGCTTTTTCGTCCTTTGGGAGTGGAGCGGGTGGACATGGAGGTGGGGGAGGTGTACCCCCATCCATGTCCTCCATGTCCTACCTAAAGCCGTCGCCGTATGGGATGAACGGCTTGGGGCTTGCCGTCTCTCCCATGGATATGCATCCTTCAATGGGTTACCCACCAGGTAAGAATTTTACTTTTAAAAAATGCAGGTACAAATAACATAGATACTACTATATATACATAAGTTATCTATGGTTACAAAAGTTCATCTTATACAACATCAAGCAGGTTTCCACCTTACAAAAATGATAAAGCTGCACAAATAAAACTCCAAAAGTTGTAACAGCAAAAGTGTATAGTTTACCTTTACCTGACACAATTTTTTTGTTAAAAATCTTAAAGTAGATTATGATGTATGTGCATATGATCTTTTTTCTAATGGGAAGTTTGCATCATATAAAAATTTAAAATTATATGACCCATAAGCCACATCAACACTTCCCTTTTGGAAGCGGATTAAAAAAATGTGGTATACTGTAATTACTATAAAAATAGTTTATCAGTTACTATATGCACGTCAAAAATATCCTACTTTAGTTAGAAGTATTTGTATTTCATCATCATCATGATCATCATCCACCGTGTAATATATAAAAGCTATTTTCTTTCTGACTCTCTCAACGCTGACTTGACAGACATGAAAATCTTGTCAACTCAAAGAAATTAAGTTGTCTTCGGTGTCATCTTTCGCCTGACTACATTAAAAGCCATGTTCATTGTACCGACAATATACACTCTTTTTTTATCTCTCTCTCTTCCCTCTTTCTCGCTCGCTGAAAGGTAAAAGAGCAAAAAGATGTAGTAGTATTGTAGTTGTTTGCCTCGCTGTGTCTGGGTCGTTTGTAGGTAATTTTCCCCAAACAAGTTACACTGAGACATTTTTTATTTATCATTGTATATCATCAAATTGAGAGGGAACACGAATAACACATCACTCGAAAAGAAAAAAAAACATATTGTTTGTGAATTTTATTTGTTTCTCTTTTTCTCTACCCTCCCAAATGACAGAATATTGATATAATGCAATGTAGGTATGTATAAACCTACATTTATATTTCATAAGGAAATTTTGACTCATTTCTTCATTTACTATCTTTGACACTTTAAAACATACATTTATAGACATTTAGCCTTTTAAGTTTGATTTAAATATAAAAAATAACAGAATGGATTCTCAAGGGAAAGTGGTTTCCAATTTCTTAGCCATATATAAGAAATATATCAACAATTTAGTCAACACAGCAAATATATAATAGGTATATAAAACGGAAAGAGTTTGAAGAATCCATAGCTATATTATATAGGTAACCATTACATATTGATTCAAGCCAGCGATGCATTCAGTTGAACTAAATGAAGAATGTGATATGATGCGTCTTGTGAGCGTGTAATGTTAATGTACCTTTTTATTTCATCCTCCATGTCATTTATTATTACGTATGTACATATTTTATATATATCTTGGTTCACAAGAAGATAAATCCAGTTTTTTTTCATTTTATACATACACAATGGAGAAGAAGCGATAAAAAATTATTTCTTTGTCAAGGAAAATTCTTCAACTAGCTTAGTTCCGACTTAATCCCCTGACTTCCCCAATTTTTTTCCTTTATGTCATGTGGTCTAGCTTTTTTTATTTTTTCTGGGGCTGATGTTGTTGCTGCTGCTGCTGCTGCTGATGATGATGATGATGATGATGTAGACGTAAGATATTATGTAAAAAGTAGGTTTCTCAAGAATTACGTTCTCTACTGCTGCACTAGATATTTTTTGTCAACTTGCTTTTCCAACAGAGAAAGAGAAGATCTTATCACCGACCTACATTACATTGGGGACTGCGATGCATAATATGTGTATATATATTCACTATATAGATAGCTTATTTATGATTGCAAGAGTGTGAAGAAGAAGGAGAAATAAGAAATGTTGGCCTTGCATTTATGTACATAATATACACACATGTATACATATTTTTTGTATCTCGGGTAGGTTGACATGTTCCAAAAAAAAGTTAATCGATTCCTGTACATTTTCAACGGATTAACTCCAGTTTTTTTTATTCACGCTCATTTGAGAAAAGATTGAAATGATAAGGAAAAGAGGGTTGAGTTGAGAGTGAGGAGTAAAACATGTACACAGATAAAAAAGTTTACATGCTTAGTACCTTATATATAGTATATTATGTGAGATTGATTGATATAATTTATAATAGGCAAAATGACGACAGCTCATATTTAAGGGATTTAAAGGGAGAAAAAAAACAGTTTCTTAAACGAAAGTGTTTGACAGACTGTAATTTGGCATAATGTGATTTATAAAAAAACATTTACAATTTATGAAACAAAATAAGTACCTAATGTGTATTCTTTTCGGTAAGAGCCTAAAACAAAACACAAACAAATAAGTAAATAAAAAGTGTTTACACAAAAACCTAAATCATGTCAATGAACAAACATTCTTTTTGTCAACAAATTAATATATTTACACATTGCTCATAATTTTGGCAATTGTTTCAGATATCTTCATGAGAGAGGAGGTAGCCCTGAAAATTAATCTACCAGAATCACGTGTTCAGGTAAGTCGTGTTTTACGTAATATACACATATTACATGTACCAACATAAACATATAAATATTTTTTATTTATTGTCAAAAATATTTTCGTTTTTTTAGTTAGTTTTATATAAAATTTCACTGGCTTCTTGAGAAACATGTTAATTTTACATGACATACTTTAGTAAGATATTGTCAAAATGTCATCATCAAACAGACTTTTCTGCTGGCACGTGATGTGTGACAGCATCAAATAAAAATGACGATGATGAGCGAATAAATAGCACAACAACAACTGGTTTCATACCTCGTCGCACCGCCAAATACATAATTTTTTAACGTAATAATAAAGGAAACTATTCAAATACACAAACGAAAAAGGGTTATTCAGTATTTGGTATACATAATAATTCATGCACATGAATTAGTACATAATGTATATTACTTATGTGCACACCACATATATTCTTGCATGTGACGGCAAATTTTTTGATGTAGCTTTGAAATTAGTAAGGTTTCTTTGATTCCCTACAACTGCTCGTTCTAGTAAAAGTTTCTGGTCAAGGGAACGTCATATATGTGTACCTTTAGTGAGGAAAGAAGAAAAAATGCTATAATGTTACCTTGTAAAATATCGGTATACCACATTACTTTCGAACGTACCTAATTTACCTGTTATTGCACACACAAAAACGTACATAGAAAATATTGCAAACATATCACTGCATATATGCAGCATAAAATGCTGGGGACGGGAAATTTCTGCCTAAATTGTGAATGTAATGCGTTGCCCCAGACAGATAGATATATGTATCTGATTTAACAATTTTACTGAAAAGAGTTGGGGTCTAATAATAAGCGTTATAAAAAATTATTTTTTATTTTTTATGGGGTATTGATATACGAAGCGAGTGCTATACAGAGCTATTATTGTGGTGTTTTTGTATAATATGTTTGCATTTCATTGCTGGAAAGAGCCAATATCAAAGTTTTATTGGATCAAGTAATCTTCATTAATTCACAGGCGAGTGTTAAATGTGATAAAGTCATTAATCACGTTAAGTATCTATCAAGTATGTACACATGACTCCACGCTCGGGACAAACAGAGATCAGCAGAGATGATGATGGTGACGGACGACGACTGTGATGTATTGATGATGGTGTTTTTTTTTGCTTGGATTTTCAGTATTTCTTTGTGTATATAAAATTACGTGGATAAAAGAGAGAGAGAGAGAGAGGCGCGACCGTCATCATTAACACTACTACACTGACTACTTCCGTATCCCTTTTTTGGTGGTGTGTACACATAACACAAATCGACAACCATAGAAAGGCATCATCATGACATGGCATGCAAGCCAGCCAAGCACACATATATAAAAGTTATTCTTGTTAACCATAAAAGAGGAATATATAAGTTTATATTTGGAAAATATATTTATGGCATGTATACATATATGATATGCATTGGGGAGTAATTTTGGCTTGGCACCCTGCTGTGTTGCCTCACTTTTACAGGATTTATTCTAGTAGTAGCTTTTTAACCCTACTGAGCTGATGGAATAGAAGAGTAAACTTCTTTTTTCTCTCTCCTTTTCCTCTTTACAATAAAAAATGTCGAACAAACAACACAACACACCATGCTTGTTATAAGAAAGAATGAAGGGTTGTTGCTTTGTTTATGTGCACTCCCTTGGCGCATATTTGCTTTATCACTGCGGTGCGGCTTGCAGGGTTGCTGCTATGTGCATTTATGTAATTTACAATTTATCATGATAACTTAATTCAATATATTACCAAATTATCTGGGAAATCTTTCATATGAAGCCGATTCAAAACCGAAAGAACTGGAACAAAATGATAAGGTTGCAGCAGAAAGTAAATACCCGAAAAATAGCAGACAAATGTTGATTTTAGTGGAAAATGTCAACTTTTACAATCGCGCATATAATATTATACCCGGGTGTAATAGGAGGGGCGTGATGCTGTTGTGGTAAAATGAGTGCTTTGCACTTTTTAAATACTGCTCATTTTTTATATAAGTTCAAAGAGTACTTGTGCACATGCTGCTCAATAAAAATACGGTCGACTTTGTTTGCATAAAGTTGTCCTTTTTTGGAGACACATATGTACATCAAATATACGAATCATACAAAAATGCTGAAAATTATGCGAGATTTTTTAAACTGGACTGCTTGACTTTTGTCGTTGAAACTAAATCGATTTTATTTACATTGCGCACCCGCTGTTAATTTAAGTTTGATTCCACTTGAACTTATGTTATTAATTCAGAAATTGAACAATCAGGTTATTAGATGGTATTGAAAACGAAAGAAGGTTTTTACATGATTGAAAAGAAGTATATTATTATTACACTCGTTGTTGGCTTCTATAGTTAATTATCTATCACCTAAAATGATTTCAGTTAGTTTTAAAGAGAGGTGTGTGATCTTTTGGCTCTCTATACACATGTAACATGCAAAATGTAAAAGCTAAAACAATGAAGTTGCTTGCTGATATAATGCAAATGCCATGCCATGGTCTGCGCGTTTTTATCTTTTTATAACCAATGTACACAAAATTATAAAACAAATTAATTATGCTGATTATATAATTATTATTATTATTATTATTACCGAGTCTGGTAATCTACAAGTTAATATTAAACTAGAAATATTTTTGGACTAAGATATTCCTCTGATTTATTGTACCTTTTTAAAGTGAACCGTATATTTATGTATTAAAATACGTACATACTAAAATATATTACGGAATGCATTATTCACTTTAGACGCAGCATATTATAACTCCTTGTATAAGTCGTATTTGTGTAGTAGTAAGTTGGTTGGGCGGCTTCAACTTCATCTCTGAAAAGTTGACTCCGCCTGTCGAGAAGTAAGTTGATACACCATACCATGAGTTTGCCTATCTATGAGCAAGGAGTAAAGTCATTTTCTGTGCACGCACAAATAAATTTTCAACCTATACAATTTAGATCTGCCTTGATGAATTGTATCATAAATGGTAAAAGATTTTGTTAAATGTGTAATAATTAGCCGAGAAAACTTTAATCAACTTAGGTAGGTAGCTAATTACCATCTAATTTTCTTCAGAACTTGAAGCATTTAAATTTAAAAGGTGATTGACAACAGGTTTAAGTTTATTTCTAACAACTCTCACAATCACAATTCCACATACAAACATTGCACAATAATCAGAGTTCACAGACAGATGTGACAGTTTGTAAATGATCAGAATCACAACAAAGATTTTTTTTCATTTACGAAAAAGTACGTGACCTGTGAATGCAAACATTTAAATTGACAATCAAAGTCAACTACCGCACCAGTAGCAAGAATATGCAATGAATACAATGACAGTAGTTGCCATTAGGTCATCATATATATTCTTTAGAAAAGAATAAACGAGAGTTTCACCATTTTTTTCTTTCTTCCAAAATAAATGTTAAATGCATATCGTTATAATAATAAATAATTTTCGTCATCGGGGGAAGATCAGAAACACCTCATAACAATGGAAGGAAGGGATTAAAACTGGAAAACATACACAGAGATATTATTCACATACTCACTTTTGGACAAAAATACAACTATAAACTTTCAATGACCTAGACAAGAAAATGAGAAACAAATTGGTTTCTTCCCATGTCTCCTTAAATTCCCACAAGGAAAAAGAAAAAAATCCAGAGAACTCCAACAAATTTTTACAATATCAGACGCCCATTATTATTGGTTCTTGTGAAAGAAAACAGCTCATTTCCTACATGACATAAAAACATCCAGTCTTATTCCTACAATATATTTTTCAATATTTTCCAAGAGTATCTTAAATATAATTCACATTATATGCATACAAAGAAAGAGGCAGTAGGTATATATGCATAGGCAGCGCGATATGATATTATAGCAGCTCTTTCGGTGTTCCTAATCCGGGATAATTTCGTGATCCTCATGCACCAAAATGGCTTAAAATGTTCATTATTACATTCCAGCGGAATCACATTTTCTTTTCAAAGTCGGCTTGTTTCAGTTTCTCATGGAAGGTCAATAAATGTGTGTCCTCTATGTATATAGTTCTATTGCTGCATGACCAATCCTTCTTATAGTTTCTTGACTTCTTTTATTTTCCTATATTACCTACCCATTTATTTTACTGTTTTTAAAGGACTGTAATTGTAATTTACTGAAAAGCCAGTAAAACGTTATTTTTATTGTTAACACCACGCAAGGTAAATATGGCTTGAATGTGTAGGTAGGTGTATATTTCCAACGAAATTGCGTGCACTCATAAAGTTTTATAGGTAGTATGTATACCTGTTATTCATCTCTTCTTCTTAATAACAGTTGATATAGTTGACATAATGCTGTCGGTCGTGTGTGAGCTTGAGATGATGAGGTATCATCATATGATGAACATCTTGAAAGAGAAGAAGAGGTAAATTAAAATAACAAATCACTTAAGTCTACCACTAAATTTGTTTAAATGATAACACTAATGCTAATCGGATAACTTTCCCTCAAAATCCAGCTCAAGTAGTGTTCAAAACTGGGGCTTAAGTGGTATACATATGATAATAATAACATACAAAATCATTCACAAGGGAAAAGCACACACGATATATTATATGTTTGCTTCTGTATACATATTACACTGTGCCGTTTCTTATTCTCTACTTATTATTACTGTTGATGACAGAAGTACATCTTAAAGATGAGTTGGAGTTGACTTAATTTTTATTTTACAAGCGTCATCATCATAATCAGTAAATATAGAGGATTACGCATGCATGATCATACTTAAGAGCGCTGTGTGCTCCTGTGTGTGTGTGAGTGTACGTACGTAATCAGCTTTCTTTTACTATGCTGACTTTGTGTGCCACTTGAATAACAACAAAAATTGAAGGATTGCGGATTTATGTGGCGGCGGTGGTGGTAGTGTGGCAGTGGCAGCGTTCAGCTCATTTTTGTCAGCCTCAATAATCACTTGTTTGTACCTTATACACCTTGTCGTTTTTTTGTGGTATTAAGCTCAAAATCCTCATGTTATGATGATTGAGTTAATAATATAATATAATAATGTAGAGTTAACATTAGTATTGGCCATCTCATATACTTGTTAGTAAGCTTCTTTTATTTCTTATATGAGAAACATGCTTAAACCAGAGGTATGAAGAGTTCATTAAAATAAGGTGGTGGGCAGAATTGACAAACGGTTAGGATGATTGAGATGACTGTTGATGGCACAAATGATGGCTTAGTCAAGTCTTACTCTATAAAAAAATCTCACATTCATATATAAAATATACTATATATGCTCATTATTATACTCCATTCCAAACACGGTATTTTTGTTTTTATCATGCACTTTTTTTTTATAATACTACATTGCAATGAACATATCCGCTACATGGGAATTTACATATTATAGAGGCTATCTAAAGCCTTGTGTCTTGCATATTTGTGCGGATAACATCTTGTTTAATCTAATTAAACTTGATGACTTGTCATATGTATATGCATACCTATTTGATAACTACTTGTCGAGAACAAGAAGGTGGATCTGTTAATTGTTTATCTATTCAGTAATGAGGTGAGGTAATAAAAAAAACTATGCTTATAATTTGATATTTCTTGTGTGAAAAACAGGTTTGGTTTAAGAACCGAAGAGCCAAGTGTCGTCAACAAGCAAAACAAGCTACGCATTCATAACATCTTGTTTAATCTAATTAAACTTGATGACTTGTCATATGTATATGTATGTATACCTATTTGATAACTACTTGTCGAGAACAAGAAGGTGGATCTGTTAATTGTTTATCTATTCAGTAATGAGGTGAGATAATAATAAAAAAACTATGCTTATAATTTGGTATTTCTTGTGTGAAAAACAGGTTTGGTTTAAGAACCGAAGAGCCAAGTGTCGTCAACAAGCAAAACAAGCTACGCATTCAGAGAAAAATTCGGGTAGTATGAAAGCAAGCAAAAAACTCAAGGCTTCCAATAACAATGTGACCTCGCCGACCAATAACAACAACAATAATAACAACAGCACTATCAATAACAATAACAATAGTTCAAATCAGAATAACAACAATAATGGATCGGCTGGAGGTGCGAGTTCACAGCATCCTGTTATCACTTCCCATTCTCACAATGCCCACATTCATTCTCATCATCATTCCCAGTCGCATTCTCTCTTAGGAGGTGGAAGCAGCGGTAGTGGAGGAGGAGGAGGAGGAACCAGTTTAGGCAACAGTCCAGACGTTTCCCAATCCCCACCTTCAAATCTACAAAGTGGTCACAGTCATCATCACCATCATTCTGCAGCAGCGTTGAACAATCATCATCGTGACTCTCCTTACAAGTTGCCTCCATTGTCGTCATCCAATGCCTCATCCAACTCTGGTGGTAGCAGTGGCCCTGGAGCCGTTTCCAACTCTGTTTCAAGTCATCATCATCATCATTTGAACTCGGGCGTTTCCGCAGCCGCTGCAATCACTTCTCATCTTCACCATTCCTCCTCTAACGGAACTGGGCACTCACATTCTCCAGCTGGTTATGGATTGTGGTCAACTTCGTCCCTAAGTCCAATGGGTGATTTAATGTCGTCTCAAGGTAAATGAGCAAAATTTAATCTCACCTATAAAATGAAACTACTGGAAAATTACAAAAAAAACATTCTGACAATAAATATCATCTCATAAAAGCAAACACTTAAAGTGCTCTCCTGTTTTTCTGTCTGTCGCGACTTTTTTTTATCAATATTTCAATCAGTCGTTACAATATTCTCTTAAAAGTGCATAAAAAGAGTAAACAAACACCACGATGCACTCATTTTTCTTTCTTGCATGGCAGCTAAACTAAATGACAGCCCCATCACATAATCCTTTTATTTCACTTAAGCTAGCGGATTATCATCAATCGCTGACTTTAATCTTTTTGGATTAAAATTACTCTTCTGCTGCTGCTGCTACATAGTTGATGCCCTTTTTCTTTGGTGCATTGTGCACCTTTTCTTACCTTCCTTAATGTACATAAACATTACAATATTAGGACAAAAACAATCAAAAGTTTTACGTAATACCTTGTGTTTTTTTTTGAAAGAGTTGTCATTATATCCATTTTATTTACAAATGCATGATTTTTCTTTATTTTTTCCAGGGTCCTTAATGACCTCAAATTGCTTGGATCGGTCAAACTACATGGGAAGTAGTGGAATGGGGATGACCATGAGTGGCCACTCAACATCAATGGCTCATCAAGGAGCATCCTCTTGTTACAGTCAGAACTATGGTCCTTCATCTTATTACAGTAATATGGATTATCTATCATCCTCTCAACTTAATGGGCCGGTAAACCATTTCGCTTGGTGAAAGAAACAATTTTTTTTCGAGTGTAGGCTTAAACTTAGCACGACTCTTCGTTCTCAAACCTTCTCAATATTTTATGTAAAAATGTACTTTTCATCTTCTCTGATGTAAAACAAATAGGGATTCTGAGATCATCATAATATATTAAAGCTATATTACACACTTGCATTAGTGATGTAAATGTAACTCATTGCTGGCTAAAAGAGCACTATAGAGAGCATACTAGTAGGTATGTATGCTTGGAAGTGTATTGTAAATTTGTAACATAAATAGTTTAGCTATAGAATTATTATTAAAGGTATATTAATTTCCGCTTTTAAATCGCATTCCATTTCCATGTATCCATTATAATGTATTAAGTATGTATTTTCGCATTCCACATTTCAAAATAAAACAAAAAAATGCCATGTATAAGTGCATACGTATTTGTACGTATGTAGTTGTGTTGCACGCATTTTAAAAGCAATCTCCACTTTGTATTTCTTATGTAACACCAAATGCGTCGCAACAACTATGTAAATTGTATTTTTATCATGATATTATTTTACGTTTAAAAAAAAATTAAAAGTAGCTACAATTAAGAGTATGATTAAGTAATGTGTAAATGTACATATATAGATTTACAAAAAAATATTTTGGATTGAACTGTCTCGGTATAAGATTTGTACTTAAGATTTTCGGTAATAGTATTTGGTATATCGGCATAGTTTTGAACTTGTCAGTTGTTAGAAATATCGTGTAAAGGTACAATGGACATTATCTTCTATGTAGCCCTATTGAACACTTATATTGTTTTTTTTAAACCTGGTTGACTTACAGTAGACAAAAAAACCTTTGATCGTCTTTACAATTTTGAATTACCACATTTTGCGAACTAATAGCGCGTTCGTGTTTGACATTTTCTACGTGTATTTGCTAGGTTCACTCTCTTGTTATGACTAATCTTGGACAGATTCCGATCCACGCCATAAGTTCATCCGCGTTGTCTCCATTATCAGCTACGTCACCATCTTCCATATCAAACAATATTTTGTGCCGTACACCACCCCTACCACAACAACCATCCACTCTACAATTGGCAACGTCATCTGCAATCCCTCCAGCAAGCTTGGCTTCATTAAGCCCAATTCCATTATCAAGCCTTACGCCAATACCAGTGCCCACAGATATTATGTCAAGTGGTATTCCAATGGAATCTACTTCTTCTAGTCCGGATAAATGCTGGAAACAACAGAGTTTTCAAATTCTTTAAATATGTATTAAGAAAGAAAATGCAATCATCTTTGTAAAAATGTAATAAATATGTGTATCTTTAAAGTTATTTAATATGGCCATCATGTAACATTATACTTCCTTCATAAAAAAAAGTGTTCCTTCAACTATGAGCGTTTTTATTTTTAAAACATCATCCGTGTTTTATATTTAGTTACTTCTTAACATTAAATTGACTACTTGTTAATAAGTAAAAATATTGTCATCTTTATGTAGCCGCATCTGATGTCCCAATAAAAATAAAATGAAGTTATATAATATGCTACTAACTTAAATGACAAAAGTCCGACTTACACAACTCCACTATTTTAATCTTAATTCTGATGTTGTGTATAAATAGCGATTTAATTAGTAGGAAAGTGAGAATTTTTCTACGTGTGTGTCATATATACATATATATAGTATCACGAATCTCTGTATTCATCATTATCATTATCAAAACTAAATTGTAATTTAGCTACTATGTACTTGTGTTGTAATTTGTAATGGTATAAAAAGTATTATGTATGTATTTATTTCGTGTATAAGATAAACTAATGCTTTATTCCTGTTTGACCATTTTGACATAAAATTACACTAATGGGTACTGGATGATATGTATGTATACATATTATTATTTAATTCTTCCAAAAACTAAGGTAGTTCAACTAAGCATTTATTGTGACGTGCACATGCGTACACAAAAAGTTGAATGGTAAGAATTGCCCACTATCACTTTACTCGGGATTCGGGATATTATTTAAAAAAAATTATATTTCTTCCAGAAATATCAAGTAACGTGTATATAAAGTAAATAAGTTTAATTATCAACTTAAGCATCACTGGAAATGCAATGCATTTGTAATTACAACACAATTGTGAATATAACTTTTGTTTTAAATTTTACAAGTACAGTATTCAATAGATTGGATACCTACGTTCTTTATGAACTGTTTAAAAATGTAAGTATACATATATATGTAAATGTGTAATGTCAATGGTCAGGTTATTCTTTGAATCAATAATATTAATAATAATAATAAAGAAGAGAAATTCGATTCCTATTATCAATTAATATACAATCGCATATTATATAGATCTCTTCAAGTTGTATTTTTTCTTATTTTTTTTATACGTTAATCTCATTTTGCCCCATATAATTCAAAATCAAGATTAATAGTCAACGCATTCATTTTCTCATAGCTTCAGCCAAACAGCATAAAGATGATGTAAAGTTCATTTAACAACGCCTCTTGTCCCACCTAAATGAAATCATTTTGAGCAATCGTCGTCGGTCGTCTAAAAAGACAACATTTCCCTATTCCCTCACATTCTGTTAAATTTTAAACCGATTTTCTTGCATTTTTATCTCAAATTAATATACAAATAAACCGAGGCAAGTCAAATATTACGAAAAAATTATTCTTCATAGATAGTAGTTTTATCAAAAAATTAAATTAAATTCATCGATACGATAGGTTGCCACAAAATCGGTGTTGGAATAACTAGCCAACCTAAACATTAGTCAATATATACCTAGAATCATACAATAACCACGCATGAAATATAAGAATTGCACAAGATGATGCATAATTGATACATTTAATTAATTCATATAATATGCGTACAGAATAACCCACATGCTGATGATCCCAACAATCTAATTTAGTGCACTTTTATATGTTTTTCCTCTTCATTTTAAAAACATTGATGCTCACTAGTAGAAACAGATGCTCATATGTCGCTCACATTTATCCAAAATATAATATAATATGAATAAAACTCCACTTCAAAAACCACCCTTTTCAGCAACTCATTTAATGGATTTCACCCCATTTTCCGACATTAGGATTAGATCCCAATCCCCCAGCTTCTTTTCTTCGATCAGTAAAAAGCTAAACATTTTCCGCATTTGTGCATGATTTGCAGTGCATAGATGATGATGTGATGATGGATGCATCCATTCAACCTTAACATTTCATTTTCTACATATTAAGTTCCAATTATCCCCCAAAAAATAAAGTCCACATGTTACTTATTTGGTGCAAATGAAATGATGATAAAAATTTCATTGATGATGCTCAAAGAAAATGAAGAACATAATATACAACATATACAACAAAACATGTACCTACATATATACGCTCACAAAATAATTGTAGCATTTTTATTTCTGGACACCAACTGAACAAATATTATCGCAGTGTCGTACATCATTTTATTAAATTGTCATTAGCAGTTATTTTTTTATTCTTAAAATTTAGACGATATATAACAATACACAAGTAATAATCATAAATATTTCACTGGTATTTGCAAACTTTTGAACAACTATAAACATGAGTTTCATCAAAATAAAAACTATAATTTTAAATTTTTCAACCGTTTTACAAATTACAGTACTATATAGTCAATCTATATAAAACGTACAAAGGTTCAATTACATTTTAACGATTTTTTTAAAATTAAACAATTAATTGTCTGATTAATTCGTACAATTTTTAATTATACATATCAATCCGGTCGGTTTTGGCAAAGCCTGTATACTTTAGACATATCCACTTGACCAAAAGACAATTGGTTAAAATTTAGCTACATATTTAATAGAGTACACATTGTTTTTATACAAGCGGTTGCAATGATTGTTTCACTTTCCTTTCCCATACAGCGATTTACTTAATTTTAATTCGTTAATAACAACCAACAATAAATTTAACGATATGAACTGAAAATATAACTCTACGAAATTGATTGATTGCGTAATGATGGAACGAATTTTAAAATTTCAAACAAAAATAACTTTTCGGGGTCTCAGACAATGAAAACTCTAAACATTCCTTACCATCCGGTGGTAACTAAAACAAGCGTAAATCATGATTTAATTTATAAACAAAATACAGTATGGCGTATGCACATATGCATCATTATTAAATTGTGTTCCAAATACAACCAATACACCATACTTTTGGCCATCCCGACAAAAAAAATGCTATTTGAAACGACAAATTTCACGTTTCACGTAGCCCCAAACCCACGCATATAAAATATAATATAAAAATATGTCCAAATCAAAATCGTACATATATCCATCCAATAATATTCGCAGTATTAAAAATTTCATTTAAAAGTTTCATTCTCTCAATCACAACACACGTCTCGTTTTATCATTTTGCGATTTTCGTTGCACAACATTGCTTCGTCGACATTTTGTATTAGCGTTTTCAGCCTTTGTACACCTAACTCTTACCGTAAAACGTAAATACGCTGAGCGATTTAATGTCCTTCATTTTACACTATTTTTCCTTTATTAGCTTGCGTTTTCATATGTTTTGAGTGTACCTAATTTTTAATGAAAAGTTCAACATGTTCTCAAAAGATTTAAAATAAAATAAGCATACGCACCTACGAAGGCGAAACAGACAAAGAAGAAAACATGATCTAAATAATAAAAATGACATCTCGTTTTTAATTTAAACTATCTATGTACAATTTCGTAATACGTTTATGAAGGTCATATAATATTGCACTGCAAAAAGCTTATTTGAATGTTTTTCGCATGTTTGAAAACTCTACAACATATTATCACAATAGACATTTTTTGATTAAGTATTGCTATTCGCTGTATCATTATTATTATTATTACTATATTACATAATATATATGATAAATAAAGCAAAACGGAAGCAAATCGTGATTTTTAAATTCGTAACGACAATGTTGATTATTAAGTACCGTTGTTACACCGTGTGATAGTAATAAGTTAACTGGCCAACTTATGCTATTTTTTGTTATATCATAACCTTAATATATATGTATTCATAAGTTAACGGTTCGTGGCCAACAAAACACATCAGATTACTGTAGTAAGTATTTCGTCCTAAATCCCTAAGATTGTAAAGGCATATAAGTGAGAGCTAAACTTGAGGAGTAATTATCTAACAATAGTATTAGCATTGATGCAAGAAAATATGACACAGTTTGTCATTCCACTACCGCAGATTTTATTTTTATTTTTCCGGGGGAAGTATTCAAGTCATAATAAGCACAAAAAAACCTGCATTGCTTGGCTCAAATTGAGGCAAAATCCTTTTGCATAACATGCAATCTACCACTACTAGAGACTAAAGTATTGTAGTTGAGTGCATTGACTTATACTGTAAGCTGATTATCTATACGACTTTGACCTTCCCGACTATATTGGAATAGGTCTATCCCGACTTATCATTGCTATCACATATTTAACATTATTATTATTAATTTTATGCTAATAGTCAGTATTCAGTAGTATAGATGATTATGCTGGCTTCATGCTACAGTGTGGCTATATAGTAAAGTAAGTATTCTTTGGACAAGGAAATTCGAGATTATGTCAAAGTTGAAAAGAACAACACTTGCGTGTATGAGCTTTTTTAGGACGTTAGATTGCTTTCTGTTTGAAATGGTCGTGTAAAGTGTAACGATTGAATTCTATATTATGCATTTAGAAAATCATGCAATTTAAAAAATAGAGTAAACATTTTTAACCCAATGATGTAATATGGCAACTCTGAAAGTAGTAGTCAAAAGGGGTAGGTTCTGAGTTTTGACCTTACTTTCCGACAACGAATTATGAAAAAGTGTATATGTACCTATATACACATACACCATATAATTCCAATACCACATTCAACATTATATGGTCATATTTGATATTATTAGATAGTAGAAAAATCGAAGTTATTGTGTTAATAAAAAAGTTTATCGAAATTTAAGTACACAATGTGCAATCGATATGGGTTGTGATAAATGCCACTTTGATAAGAATAAGTTTAACGTAAGAGAGTTAAGTATTTTATAAATTCAACCGAGTAGCAAATTCATTGCTAACGTCTCATTATTTCCTGGAGAGATAAAAACCACGGCTTGATTATTGTTTTTGTTGTTGGTGGTTTGTAGTTCGTGATATGGTCATGGTTCATTCATTACATGCCAACCCGACTGACGAGTAAACGCAATTGTCCATCCTTCATGCAAACATTACTGAATTACGCATTTTTCATTAGCAGAATTACGTGAGATATCGGCAACGCTTATGTCCTTTTCGATTTCTTCATCTTCCTCAATCCTGTAATAAAACAACAAGCATGCAAGTTTACACCCAAAATTATTCACAAAACATCTAAACGTGATGAGCCGTTTAATAAAAGTATACAAGAAACCGAAAATTAATGTATGTAAATATTTAAAAAAATCTTCAACATCATACAACATGCCACATTATTACACTACTACTCTATTAGATGCATTATATTTCAGCAATATATACTTACGCTTTCTCCTGATCATCCATGTGGGCAACCAGCTCGTCTCGCTGATTTACAACTGCAACTAACTCTTGCAACAAAAGTGATTCCCTCACATCTATCTGCTTCAGTTTTCTGAAATTCTGTAAATTGCAATAAAAAAATTGGACTCTTCACTCATCACTTACTATTTGTGTTTATAATACAAAACCATGTAACAAAGCATAATATGAGAGTAATGAAAGCAGACCACATGTAGAATTTATTTGCTACAAATGATATACATTTTAAAAATTTTATTACAAGCATTTCATAGATAGATGGTACGAAATTTTGATAAATATCGTTCATCATGAGCATCTCTAAAGTTTAGAGTCTAAACTATTGTCTTCGCTAGCTTTTGATATATAGTTTGTTCATTCAATGCTGACCGAATGAAAGGATCGTTACAAATCATGAAAGGAGAGAGGAAGTGAAAATATAGAAACGTGAACAAAAACTAATCCAAAAACTTCCCTTCTTTCCTCTTTTTTTTTGCTGTTATCAACGAGACATGCAGTCCAAGCCACTGGGAAAAGCGGATTAACTTCCCAGTTCTCTGCTCGTCCCAGTTTGCTTTCTTTATTTACACAAATATCGTGTGGATAGAACAATAATGACTGTTTGGAAACCATCCACCTTGACTAGATCATCCAACAACAACCACCCCTCAACTTCACCCACATCACTTCAGCGAACGCCATATATAAATAACGTTGTTCCAGTATTTATTTAGATGCAATTTAAAAAGTTCGGCCAGTCAGTATTATATCCTTTCATCTTTGCACAACCACATATTTTTCCTATCTTAAAAATTGCGATATTATATTCTCGGTTCTTTTATTGTATGCAATACTTGTTATTAGTAATAACTTATTACGTGACACAAGTACAAACAAGGTTTTACGTGCAAAAATTAAAATGAATTACTATACTACTAGAGTTAAAAGAGCATGCATTTCTTGAAATTAAGTGGGCTTGGCTGGAGGATTCAAAGATGTAGAAAGTTAGTATTTCAGTAGCATGAACATATATATTGTACATGGGTACACACACAACGGAAACAAAACAAAACCGGGATTGTTTAAATGTAGCTGTCATGTCGGCCGACAGCGAAAGGAAAAGGGGCTGCCAGAAAGGAAGTAAATAACCGAAATGAGTACGGTAGGGAGAAAGAGGGAAATGAAACAAGGCGATTGACTGCATGCATACGAGATTTTGTATAAGAGCCCACTTGAAAACATGTTCAACAATATTCTACTCCTTTTCCACATTTCAAATCAAACATTTGAAGATGAACAAGAAAAACCAAGGGAAGCTTAAGCCGCTTACATTTCTACGATTGGCAATCACTGGGAGCGCAACCGAGTTTTCTTTTCAAAAGAGGAAACAAAGTTAGAAATGTTGGAATACTTGACTGTTACACAAAGTAAAACATGTATCATGTACATGCATGAATTTTATGAAAATACGAAGAGATACACACAAGAGAACACATATTTTAAATTGATAAATTAATGTAAAATTTTCAGAGATGATAATATATTACCTACATACATTTAATTACTTGCAAACGTTGCTTTCAATTCATGTCTAATGGAAAAAAAGTACCAACAAAAATTAAACCCCCAAATTAACTACAAAAAAACGAGTAGTTCTTCATTTTTGTTGCCCTCCTATTCCTTACTTGTAATACGTAATCCTGCCCCTGCCTCCTAAATTATTATTATTGACAATTTCAAACATCTTCACAATATTTCCGTTCATGCCCTCTTTGTTATCTGTACACAGATTATCTAGTAGGAAGGAAGGAAGAATAATACATTTATTTACCTTTTCTGCAAATCAATAAATTACGTACTACGCATGTATTGTAATTTGGTTTTCTGAACTTCAAACATTGATCATTTAATCAAGCATGAACATAAAAGTTTGTCATGTACGTTTTCTGCACTGCAAAACAAGTTGTTCATTCATCACAAAAATGTTTAAAAGAAATTTTTCTGAGAAAAATAATCCAATATTCTAGAAAATGAATATCTAATTTCTATTATCCACAAATTGTAAGGAAAAAAATTGCTAAACAAAAACGAATGGGCAAATTTACTTATTTAATCCTTACAGAAAACAAGAAGTTTTCATAAAAACATATCTATTGTGTAAGATTTAAAACCTCATCTCATACAAAAATGAAAAATGCGACAAGCAAGTTGCTGCAAGTGACAAATATAACAATACGTGGACCGCATGGTCCAACCTTGCGTTCATGTGGTACAGTACGTACTGTATGCTGGATGGAACTTATAGCGTATGAAAAAATAAGTGCATGCACATCTTTACAACACAATACCGTAAAAGGATTAGCATTTTTCGTAAAACTAAAGCCCATCAAGGTACAAAGGAGCTCTGGGAGTAAGAAGAACGGATACTTTGGCCCAACAAAATTCACGGGTAAAAAAATAAATTAAAAGCTTTTAAAGGACAACCAAAACACAGATGCATTCCTTAGGAAAACGACAAATCCGGATTAGAAAATTCGTAACCTGTATGCGTTGGGTCATTGCATGATCTCATATTCAAATAATATACAACCCACCTAATTATGAGTTGGCACAATGAACATCAAAATGTTCAAAAAAGAATATTACGATAACAATGAAATATCATGTCAAATTTTTGCTTGAACAATCAAATACACTGCTGTAGACTATTTTGCATACTTTTAACTAATCTTATTAAACCGATTCAGAAAACGAGTAGCTTTGTAAACATAAATGGCAATCATGCAAGTTCCATCCCAAGTCCCATGCATCATATATTTTTATCAAATATATACATACCTACGTTTCTTTTCAGATGACAAAAATGATTGCGTTGAACTTTTAAGAAACGATCATACCGACTAATATATTTTGTAAACAAGGACTTTAAATTTCTCTGATTTTCTAATCATCTACGGAAAGCTATAACTAAGCAATTGTTAAGTGGTATGCTATCGTACATTTCTATGCACCCGGAAATACAGAATTTGTCGCACACCATTAGATACATACACACATGTCAGATTTTGAGTTTTATAACATGCATAATACCTTACGGTGGTATCCCTAGAAAGTTATCTATCATAGTTGTTGACTTACCATCGATAGCCAAAATTTTGCGTAGTTCCTCATTCAATTGCTCATATTTTCGTTCCAGGTTGTCTTCTTTTTCCCTGAAATAACAACACAATTGACAATAATAAGATATTTCAAAATGTAAAGGAAAGAAAATAATATATGAGCTCCCCGAATATCACTTACAAGATGTTTAGTTGCATTTGTCTTCTGATCAAAGCATTCTTTTTGTTCACTAAGGTAAACCATTCACACATCAAGTTATCCTCTTCCTCAGGTTTGTCCCCTGAAAGATTTTATACAATATTAGAGCAAATAAGGTCAAATTCACAATATTTTTATGCTATATGTATTATTCTAACATTATTATTATTTGATGTAATTTCGATATTTTGCTGGGTCAAAATATTTTTTTATACCTTTTTCCATCACGCATCTTAGTTGCTTTTCCAATTGTCGTGCTTTTTCGTCGACTCCCTCTTGCTCCTCTTCCAGGCGATCCAACTCATGCTGATAATATGTTCTACTCTCAACGCTTGTGGTTCTAATAGGCTGTAAATATTATTGTAAAAATTATTATTTTAATTTGGTGCATGAAATTAATGAACTGCTGAGTTCTATATGTGTATAATATCATAAATTTTGCTTTTGAACGTACATGTTGTGCTGGTTCTCTTTCTGGCGACATCTTTTCCAGAATCGTATGAAACGATTTTAGTTTAGGTTTTGAACTAGTAATTGGACCAGAATGTGAATTTGCCACATTTTTATTTGTTGATTCAGTCTTCAATGAAATTTCTTGACTGGGGACAGCGCTTGATGAGTGAGATACATTACCATTTAATTCCTGGAATAACAAAAAAATCTCATTAAAAAAATGTAAGCTACTCTCAAAATCTAGAAATCTTTGCCCAACCAAAATGCACCTTATTCAAAATGTTATCACAAAATTCCTTGGCATCGGATGCTGACTCTGGTTTGGAAGGACTACGCTGGGACGAAGGAGGGTCTGATGGAGGTGTTCCTGAATGACTACTAGATCTGGACGTATTATCAAGTGGAGGACTGATTATACCCTGCCTGGCTTCTGCTATCATACGACGTGCTCTTTCCCTAAGTTGCTGATGGCGCTCACTGTCATCCTGTAGTTTAATAATTTTGTAAAATACATTTTCCCCATATTGTCATATATGTTACAAAAGTTTTATGAATCTTGATCGACGTACCACGGTGGTGCCAACGGGTGTTGTTGGTTTGGAAGGAGAACCTTTAAGCGAACCTTCACGCCTTGCATGTTCCAGCATCATACGAGCCTTTTCACGCAGTTCCTCATGTCGTGCAAGGAGCCGCTGAAATAACATGAACATTATTTAGTAATAATTGGTTTCGGATACTTATAAAGGATGTTCCACATCATCAAACTAATTATAAACATACTTGTTTGCTCACGTCAGAATCACGACGAGTCGGAGATAAATCAAGTAGACCAGGAGCCTCTGGATCGGGAATACCAACTGCACCATTATCCTACATATAATTGGAAATTTAAATGAAAAGAGATTTTCCCATTTATTTTATTGAGTAGTTCAGTTACTACTTTCTTACACGATGCGCAGGAGTTACAGGTGCACTGTATTGCTTTATTGTATTCGGTGATTGAACACTATCATCTTCATCATCAGATCCTAATGGATCAGTGTACTGCCGTCGGGTCATGAGAGCT
This sequence comes from Zhuqinia jingwanae, assembly GCA_027744095.1. NCBI lineage: Eukaryota > Metazoa > Arthropoda > Collembola > Entomobryomorpha > Paronellidae > Zhuqinia > Zhuqinia jingwanae. The sequence continues at coordinate 23,554 of JAHZNC010001118.1, forward strand.
TGTTTTCCTCCACTTGAATTACTATTCAGGGATGAGTTACTCTATATCAGATACGGAAAAAACCGCG
>JAHZNC010001119.1:0-12679 GCA_027744095.1 Zhuqinia jingwanae
AGGTAGACTCCGTATCCAGTGGATCTTCTGACAAAAAAGGAGGAAGTTGGAAGCCAGGATCTAGCTTTGGGAGTGGAAACAAGAAATACAAGGTAGACCCCGTATCCAGTGGATCCCATTACATGAAAGGAGGAAGTCCATGGTCAGGATCTAGATATGGGAGCTACGGAAGAAATCCATGGTCAGGATCTAGATATGGGAGCTACGGAAGAAATCCATGGTCAGGATCTAGATATGGGAGCTACGGAGGAAATCCATGGTCAGGATCTAGATATGGGAGCTACGGAGGAAATCCATGGTCAGGATCTAGCTATGGTAGCTACAAAAGAAATCCGTGGGCAGGATCTAGGGTTGGGAGCTACGGAGGAAATCCTTGGTCCAAGTATGGAGACTACAATAATTACCAGATAGACTCCGGATACTTTAATAAGCCCATGTTTAAACCTGGGGGAGGAGGATTTAATAAGCCATGGTTTACAGCTGGGGGAGGTTCCACCAAGCCTTGGGTAGTACCTGGAAGAGGGCCATGGAGTAAGCCAACGACTATATCAAAACCTGGTAAGTGGACCATGGGAACATGGTGGAGTAGACCCATGGTTGATCCCTCAAAACCAATGACCAAGCCTGCAGTTTTTCCATTAAGTCCAGGAAAGGGAACGACCAAGCCTGCCACATTGAAGCCAGGAGATGTGACCACGCATGCCCCAGTAACCGCAAAACCAGGTATAGACCAAACGAAGCCACAGGTTGAGCCACAACCTAAGATGGTGTAGATGAATCCTGCATCCCAAGACTTGAAAAGATTTTATCGTTTTATCTTTCAGGTAGTAACTCAAGTGTAGATGTAGTTCACATTTAATTTGTTTATATATACAACATTAGTACGCACGTGTTAGATAAATATTGTAACATTTGTAATTGTAGTATGAAACATTTATGACCAAAATCTTAAATTTTTAATCAACCAAAATATTTTAATGAACCAAAATTATTTCAAACGAGTACAAAAATTGTGTTTATGTTCATAAAAGACGAAAATCTGGTTGGTGATGATCTGATTATGGTTATGATTCCAATCAACTCAGGTAATCACTTTTCGCCACAGATTCTTTTACCGTTACCATACAGTAAATCCCATGTGCATACTAAAATTCTTGATGTCAATAAAAAGTAAATAATAACAACGATATTCACTGCAAAAACGGACATTCTATTCATTGAGTCTTTCGGACGGGTTTCCATAAAAATCAGCGCGTATTTACCCCAGCATAAATTATGCAACTTGAGAGCTCAATGACGCAAATACATTCACCAAAAATTGAAAATTTATTCAAGGAAAAGTATCATTTTTCTTACGAAAAAACAGAAAATGGAAAAGACGCATGACATATTATTGATGATTGTCCTATACAATCATCAAACGCCAATAAATAATGTATTTTCTTTACGTGTCTTGGCAGTGGCGGCTGAAATCCTCGGTATAGATCCTGAGAAGAAGACATGTAAATAATATTAAAAGTATATTTCTTTTCTAATCTGTGTGTTGAAATCTGTATCCGGGTTATAAAGTGGAAAGGTGTCATCCTCGTTTAACACAATTCACTAGTGAATAGTGTCTCAACCACACAGGTACAAGCGCGTGTTGATATTCAATCTGTAAACCTTTAGCCTAGTCGTCGTGTTCTACACCTCTTCGTTCGTTGAGACCATTTTCATTGTGACAAAAAGTGGTAACGATGTTGCATAAAAAGTCTGGATATTTGACACTCTCGTGTTTAGTCTAGTTGTAGAATACAAGTCGTTATGACTTCGGCAATAATGTTCATTCTGAAATCATTTGACAAAGAATCGATTTACAAATCTGCTCACGAATCCCAATGATTAGCATGGGCATCTTATGGCGTGGCACTAATTATACCAACATGATTGTGAGTTTACTTGTTTTATCAGTTTTTTGGGCTAGACCGTGCTCAGGTAAAATTTAATGTAATTATACAATCTTTAAATAATAGTAAATTACACCATTTATGCCATTATGAAGTCTCAAAATTAAATATTTTTAGGTCGTCTTGATAGCGCGGAATACACTGGAGCTGAGTCTCAAGAGAGTCGCATTTGGCGTTCGATGACAGGGCAAACAATGGGAGTAATGAAGATGCAAGATACTGATTATAATACGCCCATTATGATGACAATGACAATTGTCATGTCCCCAATAGCTGTAGTACAACATAAGTACATGGTTCCCCCAAACCATTCAGGACTTGGTCAAGAGCCCTTCACCCCAAGACTTGGATAGATCCTATATATTTTTTTAAAATTTCAAGTTTTACAAGTTCAAGTGTAAAGTTACCAATATTTTTTTAAAGTGTAGTATACTTTTTTGTAATTTATTACTTCCTATTTAACCATGCATGCATGCGTACATACATTCTGTCTTGCTGCAAAATAAAATGATCAGTGAAGTGCGGAGATATATGAACAAAATATATAAGCACGCAACGTATAAGAACAAAAGCATCATTTCTCATTTTTTATGGTGAAGAGGCACACGCACGTAAAAACAATATCCTGAAGGAAAACGAGCAAGCCGTATACATACGCATAATAAAAGTGCAGCGCACACATATACACGTGGGAAAATGTTTTAGAGAGAAAATGGAAAAGGAAAAGAAATGTGGAAGGGTGAAAATTGCAGCAAAAGAAATAAGAAGACGGGTAGAACAACAAAAGTAAAACTTGCTGCAGCACATCATCATCTTTTACGAAGAAAAAAAATGAAATTCTTTTTAGATTCTTCTTAGATGTAATATGCAGCGTTTTTAGTCGTTTTGTCGGTTATAATAATGATATGGTCATGCCATGCAATCTACCATGCACTGTTGACTATAATGTTCTTCTCTGGTGAAGAGTGAACGTACATACTATAATATTTTGTTGTTCTTGTCTTGTCATAGTTTCTTGTACTGCTTCTTATGAAAACGCATTTCCGAATAAGTACATGCATTTATATTCTTGTATGCACTTTTACTAATTCAATGCAAGTTGCACCAGCTGAAAAGCTCATAAAAACAACACTGGTATTCTAGGAAAAAAGGAAAGAACCACTCAACTTGATTCCATTTTCCAGTCTCTTTTTTATGCGTCGCCTTCAATGAACGGGAACAAATTACAGTATTCAGGCTCTAGAAGAAATATACGATAAAAATGAGCGTTTGCACACAAATTTTTGTCTAAAGAAAAAAATGACAATACTAATGCCATAAATTTACTAACAAGTTTTGGAGAAGGAGGGAAGTAAAGGAAATTTCATGTTCTTATTATAGGGTATTTACATAAAATTGAGAATAAAAGCTAATTAACTCAAATTTATTTTAACAAAATAAATACTACCTATGTAGACTTGAATTGAATCAATGTAACATTGTGAATAAACGTTTTGCTAAATACCTAAATTTAAACATTTTTAATTGATATTTAACTATTCTAAAAAATGACGTGACACTTAACCACTGTTAAACATTTTATACGTACATAAAAATTTCTTGAACATTTCAGATGTAATAATAATCTATAAATTATGCATACTCTTTTTCAAAAATGCAATAGCTGAAGGGTGGTCGCGTCGGAAGTTTGCATTTGACAACTTATGACACGTTATATAAATAGTTCCACCGTAGTTGGGCGTGGCATCTCTAAATCGATCTATAACCTAAATCACATCAGAATTAGGAGCAGCAGTTAAATCATTATGCAAGTTTACATTAACAGTACATCATATAACAGTAGTAAGGATATGTTTGTGATCACTGATCAGTTTGTATTTTCCGAAGAGATTTATACAGTTAGGATGTACTAAGTAGATATTTATTGATCTTATTGAGTTAAGATTTTCAGTTTTTTGCGCAAGATAGATATTTGGGCATAGTTTCAAAAAAAATAGGTAATCCAATTTGTACCTGTGTAATATCAAAATTATTCTCAGTTTTTTTTGTCTGTCAGCTTACTTTATTGTCTTCATAAAGTAATACGCATGATTAAAGGTGTGAATGCAAGTACTAAATGTCATTTTGGTGTGTAAAGCTTACTTTTTATGTTTAATGAATCTCATAACTTTTTCTATACTCTACTGACAACCTGCATAAATGTCGTGTTTTGTTTGTTTGTTTGTGTGTAGGAGAAGAGGATCAGAGACATTATAGAGCACCACGCAAATATATATATATGTATGTATATTAGGTATACAAACTACAAACAAATGACACAATGACAGTTAATACGCCATCATGATACTATTTATGTCACTTTGAATGCTTCATGCTTTACTTCACACAAACACACAACCTTTTTGCACTGCGCAGTGTGTGCTACCATGTGGATTATACTTCTCTTTTTTTATGTCGACGTTCAAACCCAAAAACGGTTCCGGTTGAGTTATACAAGAAAACCGGTTCCATTTTTATATTATAGCCCATGTTCCACGATATTCCATAACATGTACCTATGTATGAGCAAGTATGTATTCATGTCATTAGTACTACACACATACTTACAACATTACACAAGTCAAAGTCACTAGATAAAAACGGGAAAGTTTTGTTATGCATGCTTGCCTTTTTTTTCTCTAGGCATACATTCATTTTTTATTATTATATTGTGCATATGTACACCACACATTTTAATTTTTGGCAACAGAATAAAAAGACCACTGCTGTGCAGTACATCGTTCAATGTTCTTTTATATGGCTTCACGGGTATTTAAAGCACACACACACACACAAAATAAAAAAAGGGAAAGTCACACAAAAAATATGCTTGTGTGCAAATTGGCCATGACTTGTGAACACAGAGCAAGTGCACATCATGTGTAAAATGTGTGTATCTTTGTATTTCATGTAATCTTGTAGATATTTTTTTTTCAAATTTCAAGGAAAAAAGTAATATGTACAAAGCTATAGTTATACAGACATGTACTGACTCACACACATTTTTTTTCTCGCCAACAACTAAAGTTGCTTGAGAGAGAGAGAAATTTCAAGGAAAAAAGTAATATATGTACAAAGCTATAGTTATACAGACATGTACTGACTCACACACATTTTTTTTCTCGCCAACAACTAAAGTTGCTTGAGAGAGAGAGAGAGAGAGAGAGAAAAAGAAAGAATGCCCTCGACAGATAAAAATGGACAGGGTTTTCCTTCAAATAAATCATAGAACTGTGTGTGCTTTTATATGGATTCACAAAAAAAATTAGACTTTACTGTTTTTATCGCACACGAAGAAAACGAAGCAACAACAGCAACGCAATGACAAGATTGAGTTGTTGTAACTCTTGTCGTATTATAACTCTTTTTTTTCACACAAAAAAAGAGAAATATTTTGGAAAAAAGGCAAGCTCTTACTTAAACCATGTGGATTGTTACATAAAAAAAATAAAGCACTGTGCTCGGTATCATTTCTTTAATGTTATAGTTTTTATAATAAAAATATGCATATTTCTTATACATTTTTTTGTCACATCAGCAACATCATCAGCCACACAAAAAATGCAATAATAATATTATGAGTTATTGCAGCAGTAGTAGCAGTATACACACTTGAGTTGGAAAAATATGTAAGCACTACTCTGGTGGAATATTATCACATCATCATTTATATATTTTTTTCTTCTTGGCAATNTTGGAAAAATATGTAAGCACTACTCTGGTGGAATATTATCACATCATCATTTATATATTTTTTTCTTCTTGGCAATCACATCATCGCAATAATATTGCGAAACATAAGTTGTGCTATTACTCATGTAATACGACAGCATAAAATTTCACTTTCATCTTCATTTTCCATCATCAGTCTGATATATTATATGAACTAATGATATTATACACAAGCTGGCAAAAACAACAATCTCTTTTTTCTCACTTTAAAAATTCCAATCTTTCATTTTCTTCCGATCTTGTTTCAATTTACCCTACTACTACTTTATTTCATGTTTGTCTTGGAGTAATGAGCTGTAATGAGTTTGTTGATAGAAATTCCAGCCTGTAGTAAAAAAATTCTTGTAGTTTTTTTTTACCATCTGCCAAAAAATATTATATTTATGCTACTTACCAATTGCCACCACCACCACACTCCTTTTTAACTGACGATAGACTTCGGAAGTGATTTCAATCATCATATTGATGGCTGACTGTGATACAAAGTGGAAGGAAAAGTGGGTATAAAAAAGTAAGAAAAAATATTTGCATAGTGTAAGCAGTATAAAAAATGTGCGCTTTTATTTCCTTTTAGCCTGTCTTGTTCTCTCTGGAATTGCATGACTTATGATAATAAACGTTCCTTTCCTCAATCATCTTCATCCACATAATGACATGGCATGACACATAAAAATCTAAAGTCATTAAAGGGAACACTAATAAATGTTGTGCGCAATGCCAAGAAAAAAAGATGAAATTTTTACGCATTAATAAAAGGACATTGGAATGGAATAATCTTTTGGAAAATGAGCATGCATCCATTCAGTTTACAGTTTTGTGATCCTATGTTGCTTTGGCTGACACTCATCCTTTTATTCTTGGGAAATCAGCTATGAAGTAAATGAAGAAAAAAGGATGTACATACATATAGATAGATATACCTGTAATGATGCCAATGCTAGTAATCCAAGTTTGAAAAGTTCTAGCGGAAAAAAGTAATTACTTCACTTCACACCTTTTACATAAATGGATATAGCAGATTATTTTACACTTCTCATCAAGCTCATCATCATATTTTTAAGTGTGTTCGTTCTTAAAAGGTTATTAGTATAATAATAATAACGATATAGGACATTTAAGCACACAGACAGACGATCATGCCAAAAAAAATCCAGAGAGCTTTACTAGAATCTCTTCTTTTTCTCTCGCTCTCTTTCATTTTTTTTCGGAATTCGTAAAACGAGGTGTTAAATACTTGTACACTTAAGCCAGAGACCAACATAACAGAAGAGCACCCTCATCCAATCCACGGCTTCTATAGAGTCTTCTTGTTGCAAATGAAACCATGAAAATCCCCTGCAATAAAAAGTTTTAGCTCTTTTTCATCTTCCAACACCACCATCACCACTACCACCACCTCCGCTGTACAATTTATGCCCTGGTATTAATGCAGAAATGCAATAATTTTCTCCGTCCGCAGTAAAGCTGTTTTTATGCAAGTCTGGTTGGCGGTGGTGATGATGCTGGTGGAATGTATATAGTGCGGAGACTCATCGCCATCGTCAATGCTTTTTGCTATAATTGCCGGCATCCCTTTTTAGCCGTTTCAGTTTTGGAAACACATATGATGCACACATTATTCTACTTTACATACAATAGAAAGAACCAACACGGGAAGATTTCCTGCATTTTCACACTTGCTTTCTAATGGCAGCAGCAGCAGCAACAACAAAAGTAATGAAAGTAGATGCACATACATATATGGATCGTGCTCGTAATATCGTTGCTCATCTTTTATGCTTTTCACTATTTCATATTTGTTAACACGTTCCATATACATATGAGTACTTTTTACAAGCGCTCCTTACTTAACCATAATCCTGTCTTAAAAGTAGCAAGATCGTAAAAATTTCAAAATCCCCCTTGGTCTGCTCCCCCACCACCTCGGATAACGTTTACTGCTTGCTGTTTGTGCTCAACTGTTCTCCAAATGATGATCATGCGGATAATGATGATGATATTTTCAAATAAGTGCGCTAAATTAATGAATATAACGACAAACAACTCAAAGTTATGTGCCTATATACGAACACAAGTAACGGTTTTTCTATGAATGTAATGGTTTTTTTTGGTAACTGCACGTGCTAATTTGCTTTTTTCCATTTTGAATGAGTGTACTTATTTATTTAGGATAATTAAAACAAAAGGGGACGCAAAAGAGCACATCCCTATTATAAACAACAAAAAGCATGAATGATCGGAAAATTGGAATACTGTGAAACGATGCAATCATAAAAGTTTTTGTACAGATTGTAAGGATGTTAAATTGTGCGTTTGAATTTGAATACTACACATCGGATGGCACATGGCAAGCTAAACTCGTATTTTGGCCTTAAATTAAAATTGTATTGAACTTTTGTGCTTACCTGATGACGACAAGCTCAAAAATAGTAGGAGGAACATTACGCATCTTGAAAGCGGAAGTGTTGACCAACTACTACTGCTCATTCTACGGGTAGAGTTGGAATAGCTATTCTGATGAATTTGGTGATCGTGATGATGATGGAGATAATTCTGTTTGTGACGCATTGCTCTGTCGACAGCACATTCTTTCTCGCCACCATCAATGCTTCTGGTTAGGGTCATCTTCTTCTTCATATTTCTTTGGGATTTTCGTTGGGATGATGGTTGTTCTGGAACTAGTGAAGCGGGTGAAACTCGTTCAACTGCATCAAGTCGACCTAGACCCAGCAACTTACAACATGAAAAGTTTAACAACATAATTTTCTCTCCTCTCTCTATATATTTGCTTTTTTTGTTCTGTTCTTTCTGTCCAAAAGGCGAGGAAAATTACAAAAGAACTATAAGTATATAGTTGTACTTTTTTTCTTTACTGCGCTGCACAAAATTCTTTTCCCCTGCACTTTTCTTTCGACTTCAAAGTCCAAGAAAATTAGCTGTGCGGTAATAAAAAAATGCCTTTTGTTTCTGCTCCTCTTTCATTTACTTTCCCTTGATTATAGTACTTTTTCTAGCTCTCCCTTTTCTGACTGCCCTGCTGATGCATTTTCTCTTGTCATTGTTCTCTTGTTCAACTCCCTTTCTTTCCCTCTCATTCCAAATTCTCTTGTAATGTAATATTCTCTCAACTTTTTTTTTTCTCTCTCTCTCTCTCTGAGATCTGTTCAAACGAGCAAGCTCATGTATGTAGTACACATGAACACGCAGACATATCAACAACTTTCAACTCAATTGCACTTTCTTTCTAACCAACTTGCTTTTCAAGTGTACATCATTTACAGACAAAAAAATAATGTGCGGTGTGGTGGGTAGAAAAAAAAGAACAAAAAATATATAAAGAGAAACAGACAACTTTTTTTGTATGCCTTTATAGTTGTCTCACTGCCGTTTGAAGAACTTATATATATTCTCGTATTTTTTCTCTTGTCACTTTATTCCTTTCTTTCCTTTTGTAAAACCGCAAGAAAATGGAGAAACTGTTTTGTATTTTTTTTCAGGATGATGGAAGCAGTAGCTCAGCAAAAGATGAGCATTATGATGATCTCAATCTTGTTGAAAAGAATCCCGACTTGATGATGCTGACGATCAATCATCATCATCATGGCAGTATAGTAATAGTAGTAGTAGTGATGATAGTGCAGTGACAACGACAAGGATGATGATGATACAGTAACAATGTCATTGCATTTTGTCTGGAAAGTAGATTCCTTTCTTGTTGTCTCTTTCTAAAGTAGTTTTCAAGTTTTTAAGGTTTATTCCCACGATTTGAACACACTTCCGCCTTCTGTCTCTCTCTTTCTGTAAAGTTGACTTACAAGTAAAATGCACACCACACACAACTAAACACACATGCCAAAGCGGAACTTGTGTTTGATGGAAAGGAAAAGAAAAACCGCTTTTCTCTTTTTTATGTTGCCGCTATCTTCTTCTTCTTCAAAATGTCTATACTTCCTTGAATTCAGTGTGTTATGTTGTACGCATTTGTCAATGCACTTTGAGATGAACAACAACTCAAGTGGGGAGTAGACGACAATGACGACGATGACGACGAGAACAACAACCACACTGGGAATGCGTCCCGCGGTTTTCTTCCTCGGTTTGATCCTATTTCTTCCTTGAGTGGGTTTCCAAAAGCGGTGAAAACTGCAAGGATAATACAATTCCATTAAAGTTGTTACATATAAAAATGCATTAATTCTGAATTTGTTTCTTTCTCTTCTGTTTCCACAAAAATGTTTGTTTGTCCTTGAAATCCAATTGTTTTATGCAAAGTATCTTATAATATGACATCTCTGGAAAGATTACCAGTTGCATTTGAGATAAGGTAAGTGGGAAGAACAGATAAAAATAATAATCATTTTTTGTCTTTCAACTTATCAAAGAAACGTGATAAGTAATTGAAAATATAAAAAACTTTTCTTGGTAAAATTTTCCTTCTTTTTCAAATCCCAATAAATAATGCAAAATCGGGTAAAATCGACCACCATGTCAGAACACAACAAGTCCATCTTTGATATCTTTGTTTCGACAATCTTATTTTTATACATAATGTATTTACCCATATATGTTTACATTTACAGCAGCACATATACATATGTGTATCTCAAAAAAAATGGAATGGAGTTAGCAACACGAACGTCATCGTATCATCATCAATTTTTAGTGGGACTACCGCTGATTTTCTCAAACCTGAGACAGGAATGCTTAAAAAGGAAATAAAGATAAGATCGGAATCCATCCGTATAAAGATTTAAATCTTTTGAAACTTGATCTCATCTCTCTCTCTCTCTCTCTCACCAATGCGTACTTATTCCCTTTTTTACTTTTATGTGTATGGTCCTTTCTCTCACAATCTCCCACCATTTTGTATTTACACACGCAGACACAGGAGCTATTTAAATGAAATCGAAAAAAAGAAGTGTCATTGAAGAAAATACGATTGTCACTTGCGCTCCTTTTTCTTAAAAGATATATATGTATTTATTTTTATGTAAAACTATTTATTTTCTATCCTTTTAACCTGTTACAGCGCTAGCCTTTTTTTTATTGCTTTACCCCTTCTATATGCTACTTGGTATTTACATAAATGGTATTGTATATATTACACAAATGTACGTACATATATATATCTACTTATGTATAAACTCTTTTGCTTTGTGACAGTTTTTTTTACTCTTTCGCCCTGAAAAGCATTTACATTATTTTTTTAATCGGGGACCATGCTATGTTTTTAGATTAGATAATACTCTGAGAGTACTACCACACAAACCCATTATGTTACACACCTTGCTGCGCATTTTTTTTTCTCTCTCTCCTTTTCTTAAAGAAATGTACCTTAAAACTCCAGCATAATCTCTATTTTTCTGTAAAAAAACAAGATTTAAAGTGAAAATAAAAAATTCTCCCAAAGAAGCAGACCCATTCTCTCCAAAGACCACGACTTTACTCCACATGACATGTACATATAAAAAGGATAATATATATTTTTTGCTAGCAAACATTTACTACAAACTGGTCGTGCGTGTGACTCGACATAAGATTTACAATTGTGTTTCTAATCCCACACTAGTACCACCACCACCACCACACCATAGCCATAACAAAGATCATAGCATCGATTTGACCTGGAAAGGAAACAAAAATTTGCGGACTGTACGAAAGAGACACGGATATATAAATAGAGAGAAAAAAATGCTCACTTTTATATACTACTACGCATTAAACTAACACAGCCAGCCAGGCACACTAACTGCTGTCCTCCTGGAGGACGCTTGAAAAAGAGGACTAAAAACGTAAAGTGTTTTGCTGGAAAGGAATGTAAAACTATTTTTTGAAACGTAAAAATATGTACACAAAATATACGAATCAGCATGGATGTTAGTAGTGCAAAGCATATATATATATACAGCTTATCATGAGCAATGAGTAGTGTAGTTTTCAGAGATCGCGTTAAAGATCTCCAAGCAAATACATTCCTTTATAAAATGTAATGTCGTCTTTATTTTTATTGCGTGGTAGTTCACTAGCAGCAGTGTAAGGCGAGGACCAAGAGAAAGGAAAAGTATAAGGATCAGCAGTATTTAATGTATATATGTATATGGGTTATGTATAAATACACACATAGATACATTATGTATGTCTTGGACCATTTTTCAGGGGAAAAAAATGCTTCTCCAGAGAGATATGGGATTTTGTGAATGATGAGACGAGATACAATAAATAAAACCAAAAACCAACTGGTATGCATGCTATACTTACAGCAGTCCCAGTGGACGGTTATATATTGAAATGTTGCAATAGATATGTACCTATTTTTTTAAAGAGTCGAGACTTGTGGCAAAAAAAACCTGCTGATAAATACGTAATACCATATGGCTAAAAACTTATATATAGAAGGGAAAACCTGCTAATTGCTAGTGCTCAACTACATTTTATTCAGCTACTTTGCCGGCTCACTTTTAATGTCACTACTACGTTTTGCTAGGGTTTTTGCTAAAGTACCCAATTCCTTCACAAGACACACATCTTCCATACAGCACACACACATGGTACTATATATACCTCCACATGCACTCAACTGGATGGTGGTTGGGAGGAAGTAAGAAGGAATTGTAAGAGTAAGACTGCACGATGATAAAATATTGCATCAAGTCAATTTAAGGTTACACGAAAACCTATTATCGTGCCTACAATAAAGATTCCATTTAACTACCATTGCAATCTTAAATATACATAAATATGTATGTATATACACAGCGCTTACAAGCAGTATAGAAACAAGGAAAGTGCTATCAAGTATTTTTTGCTGGCATAGTCTTTTCCTTGTAGAAAGGGTGTTAAAAGGCCTCGCAAGTTGTCGTGTACTATTTAAGATTTCACATTTTTTCCCTCTTAAGGAATGAATTCCTCTTGTGTAGTTACTTTACTTGTACATCAACTACAACAACAAGCAATCTTAATGA
>JAHZNC010001120.1:0-20256 GCA_027744095.1 Zhuqinia jingwanae
AAAATCTAATGATAAGAAATCCCAATAAATAAATATAGATAAAGAATAAAGCTGTAGATATAGATTATAACCATAACCATAGCATCATATCTCGATATATATTTCTCCCAGTGACAGGGCAGGCATTCGGTAATTACCTTTTAGTTCTACGAATAAAAATGCAAGGGATAAGGATGCATCATTCCAGATACCCTCCTTGTGAGTAGTAAAAAATAATGATATTTTTAGCAAAATTAGTTTACATATTCCTCAATTGTCCTGTACTTTGACCGAGTTCTTGATATACATAATTCAAAGTGAGAACCTTTTGAGAATATTTGTTGAAATCACCATAGTGAGTACTCTCATCTGCAATACTTCTCAAGCCAACCTTCTAAATGTCTAGGATTAATATCTGTAAGCTTGCAATTTTGCCAACATATGCATACGTTTTGGGTACAAGGGCACGTTTTATTTATATTTTTTTCTGTTTTGATGGTAGTCACCCTGATTGAAGGCAATCAAGATTAAACCCAAATTGCACATCCACCACTATACTATCAACCAACCTATTCATTTATACTTTTGTGATGTCGCTTGATTCATGCCAAGGAGAAAGTCTCTCAGATGGGCATTTTTTTGTCACAACAAGAATAGATAGGTAGGTTCAGGTCAATCTCAGTGCCAACAATATCAATACAAGCAATTCCCATGTGAATGAGGTTCCTCTTCTTTCCTTCGTTATTTCCAGAAGATACACAGAAACAGGAGGTGCTTCATCATCACAGTCATCTCGGTTCACTTACTCATCCATCCATGGACACTCACGTTGTGCTTGCTCCTCTTTGCGTTGTTTCACTCTTCCTCTCACATTTTACTTTTTTTCACCGAGATTTCAGTTTACATGCATCGTCCCACAGCAAGGACACACCATGTAAACACGCAAATCACACAGACTAAATCAACATGCAGGGAATAAAACTGCAGTCATTGTTCCATGCAAACAAGCATGCATACAACAAGATAACGAAAATGGAAGTTTCTTTTCTTTTCAAGTCTTGATTTCTCAAAATGTATCCCTAATCATATTTAAAAAGAAAACAATAGAAAAAGCAAATAGAAATACACATATAGGTATGCATGTTGTGTTAACTTGGAAGAGAAAACAAAAAACAACCAATAGAAATCATCTTCCCTACCCGTCATATTGGTTCACAAATTGTACATGGTTGAACCCTTTTAAAATGAAGAAAAACTTGATGATATAAATGATGAAGTTGATTACACTGTATACACAGTTCCTTTTTCATTAAAACGTTTCCTTTTTCTCTGTAAAAAAGAAGTAAAAAAATACTTTTATGTAAATTATTTTTTGCATAAGTCGTGTGTGCTTGTACGCTTTTTGTCGTCAGTTCAATTCATAGCCGGAGAGGAAGTGAAAAAAAAACGACTTGATGTATATTTTGTTGTACATAGTCTTTTATCTTACCGGTTTTTGCAGAAAAATAACCATGTTCGTTGTGTGTTGCTACTATAAAGCTTAACAATAATAATAATAATCGCAGTTTGCATACATCTTCTCTTGTCTGTTCCATTTTATCTTGTTCATGCATGTGTAAGCATTATGAGAATGGGAATGGCACGCAATATTCTATTATTACGTCGAAATTCGTGTGTACATGGTGGAAGGAACTAACATTGGATGCAATGTAGGTACAATAATACAATATTTGCCAATGCAGCAATGTGTTTTTTTTGTGTGCGTGGGGCGGAGGATAAAGAGGAGGAGAAACGTAGAAAGTTTCGCTACAAAGAATGTAAAGGACGTCAGGACGGGGGAAAAACGAAGAGTGTGACACCACCGGAGAGATTTATTTAATATTAGCATATTGTATATATAAGTGACAATAGAGGAGCAGACATAGCAGCTAATATATTATTCGGAGCCGAGTCGTTCTACAGAAGAAAAAAACAGTGAATGAATTATGTTTTGCTTACCTTTGTCATGGGATATACGATATCATATAAATTATATATCATGTTGGTATACAAGGATGTCACTGCATTCCTTCAACCCACTAAATGATGAAAAATACGTTTTTTGAATCCCACATTTAAAATCCATTCAAAATTGAATGTACTTACAAGTTGTTTTGTATTTATTTATTGATCAACTTGCTCACAAGCACGGGATATGAGTAGTTTTCGTCTAATAAGATGGATATAACTATTTGAACAATTAATGTAAATGTTTATTTTATGTTTTACCTTTTACTTGTTAATGGAAACTTTTATAGCGTAATCTAAATTCTCAATTCGACATTGTGTACCTATAAATGAAAAGTGGCTCTAAGAAATACATTTGGCAATTTGGCTGTTATGTACCTACGTTTGTGTATAGGCTGGCACTAAAACGGTAGGGAAATAATGGGTTCATCGCAAAATCGAATATCCCACTATTACACACTTTCCATTATTCATACTCGTGAAGATATACTCGTATAATACAATGGATTCCAATTATGGAAGCTGGTAGCATACAATGATAAAATGTGCCATGGTGTACTGAAATAGATCAAACTCCCTCCTGATACCCCACACTCGGATCATATTTTTTTATTGCTTTGAAACATTTTTTCAAAATATATTTCCTCGTGTCATTTCTTGAATTTGCATAGCATTTACTATGATACGTACGACTTTTCTGAGTTTGGAGAATGCTTGTGTTGTGTGTAGAGTCGTCGTATCCGACCTTGGGTAGGAATATTATGATTAGGAATCGGAATAGGAAACCCCTTTTTGTGAAATTCAAATTGCTCTTACCTTGCACAAAGCAGAAAAATGTACACAAGTTCTAAAATACATAAATGATTAATGATGACGATGATAACTTTATGCACAGATGCAACATCATATGACCTAATTTAAGTCAATGTAATAGTCATTTCCACGCTCTTGAGAAGCGTTGAATTGTTTGTAAATATTATGATGACCATCTATGGTGCTGCTCTGCTGTACGGCTGCTCATTTTTTTTCAAAAGCAGCACAATATGAAACTACTGGTTTTGGTTGTTCCCCAGTAAAAAAAAAGACGTCAATGTTGAGTAGGGTTATAATTTTTTTATAAATATAACGTTCGTTTTTCCTTCCATTTTTAGAACAAAGTCTAATAGTCGACATGAGGGGGAGCTGACCTTGATAATATTCTAATCAAGTAGGTAAATGATAGTATTTGGATTTTTTTTGTCATGAAATATGTTCAATGGCCTGATATTTTGAATGGCGTCAATGATTGTACTACTGATAGGCGTGTGTACTATTCCAAAGTAATTGTAGCTCCTACCTGAATGAGCCACGTTCTGCAATATTGTAACGGTTTGCTCACGATCAGGAACAGGAGTAATGAGTTTAATAATCTCCAACTGTTGTTGTATATTACAGATTATGTGATAGTGATGAGATGAACGATGAATATTTTGATGTCCATATAGTCCATCCAACGTGCAAAAAAAGTTGTATTTGGTGCAGGGTTGTCTTCTCCCATTTACATTACACAGGCCTCTGTTGATGTCTTGGATAGTACTATTTTTTGCTCGCATCACACACTTACCTATATAACTACGTGCAACCACATCAGTAATGCATTATGCTATTCATTCATAGTAAACTCAACAGTATATGAATTTGCTACTTACATGATAGCCAGACAGACAGGGCGTGGTCATTGTACGCAAGAACCTTGTGAACCACTATTTTTCCTATTTAAAAAAAAAATTAAATATGTGTATGTACAAAAAATGGGTAAACGATTGTAATTTAATCAGTGATTTAAAACCAATAAATGATTCATAGGGCGTAACCTATCTTGTAATTTTCCAGGTTCTGTTGACTATCTTAAACAGTCACTTTGTTACATTTAAAATATTGACGTGTGGTGCAGTGTAATCTGCTGTGGTCCCCACAGACCATATGGCCACCCAAAAAAAACTAAGTCAGTCGACTTTTTCAAGTTTTTAGCCGTACCCAACAGCTAATGCAGTGGGATTAAAGTGCTCAAAGGATTGAGGGAAACATGGTGTGTCACCAACAATGGCATGTGATAATCGTATCTTTTGACACTTTGCACAGGGCATACACAAATGCGCCTAAATTGTCTGTGTTCCACCAAAGAAAAATAGAAAATTGTTAATTCCTTAATTTCGCTTCTTTTACAAAACACGTCCTTTTCGTATTATGCTACTGTTACATTATTACAAAATGCTCCCTTTTGTAATTTGTTTGATTTTTTTTGTATCAGATAAAGGGAACTAGGAATATACTTGTAATTTCGATTTTATCCTAGAGGCATGTCTGACTTTTGCCATTTGCGTCGTTTCACACAAAAAATAACTTCTTCTTGTTTATTTTATAATCCTTATAAGGGAAAACAAAGTATCCAACAAACAAATGATGCATGAAAATTTATGAGCGGTCCTTGCAGAATTCCTGTCATTATCAAACATCCATTTGGGAGAGCGGAGTTCACTGCTGGAAGCTACGAAATGTCTGGAAATCTGTTTTTGCCATAACCTCGCATACACGTGTATCCATTTCTATTAACATAATAAATACAAGTGCACTTGTGAGACTACAGTTGACTGGTCAAATTTGCAAGTGTTCATTTTTTATTACGATCGTGTAAACATGAGAAAAAATCGTAAAATGTTAATAAAAGTAGAAGCGTAGAGGGAAGGACCGCTCGCATGAAATGTGTTATATAATTAGTATGCGCTTGGTAATATATATTTCTATTTTCGGTGTAACTAAGATGAAGTTTGATCGAATATAAATAAATAAAAGAGACAAAATATAAATTTCATTGGCGATATTAAATATATATTCGCTCACTGGAGAGTACTAATACTGTTTATCGTCATCATAAATATGTATGCTGTGCTAGGTTTCTTCCGTTTGATTGCATAATGTATTGCTGATGTGACACGCAGAATAGATGAAGGTATTTGTATTTTCGAAGTTATGCGAGTTCCTATTAAGCTTCTTTCTACTTCCTGGAAACTGTCAATCCTATACTCACCTGCAGTTTATTCAATAGAGATAACAACAATCGAGGCGAAGCTAATTCTTCAGTCAGTGTCCGGTGTTGCATACACACATTTGACTGAAGTCTCAAAAATTAACTCTATAGAATAGATTTTTCTTTGAATAAAAACGGCACTTTTACCTGCATGCAATGTGCTGCTCTTTGCTGTCTAGTCACTCAGCCTTTGAAAATGTTACCATTAATGTGGAGTGTGGAATGTGTAACTACCTCACATATACATATATGGCAATTATAGTTTGTTTTGTGGATGACTTCTTTAGTTGCACGTTTTACTTTTACTTTTTTTTCACTTTGCATTTTGAGTGTTGAATACTTTGAATAGGTAATAGGTATGTGTATGTGTACTGCTAATGGAATGTGTGAGATACATTAACCACATACATAGGTACTTTTATTATTATAGTTGGGAACTTCACAGGAATGGAAAAAATAGTGAATATTTTGTTTGTTACGTGCAAAATTAATAATTTCAACTTGCCTCGATGTACTTTCTGTTTCTTATACAATCCAAATTACTAGTGACTAGTAGATGTTGTAAGTAGCACACAGATAGAAGGAAAATGCCTATAGATGCAAGTAGTTTCATTTTAATTGGAGAATTATGATATGCAGAGAGTAGTAGGGAGAACAAGCAAAGGAGGGTGGCGACAACGTAAAATTATTACTTAACAATAAAAGTCATTATCCAGAAATATTAAGTTGATTGCATGACATTTCTATTTATACAATATGGTATAGTTTGTTTATTCTGTTTAATAACTTGAAATCTGAAGTACAATTTCAAGAGCACCCTGTCACTTTTCTCAGTGATTAGATGCAAACTTCTTTCACGATGAAAGGAGCGAAATAGAACTAAAGATTGAAATAATTTCACTGAACAAATCGAACGTAGGAAGTGCATAATACATTATTATAAATATGTATCATTTATAGATCATATAAAGCTACTTCCACTCACTCATTCAACAATAATTTATAATTACGATGACGTCATCAGCTGCTTCCATTTGGCCGCCGATCAGTCGATATCAAAAGACTCAAGAGTCCTACTTAGGTAGGTATTAGGTAGGACTCAGGAGTCCTACCTGAATTAATTAGCATAAGCGTGCATTTTTAGAGCAGACCTGGGCATTTACACTAAAGTCTATTGGGATTTACATGACAGAACAGGCACAAATATGTGTGACAATATGACCTCAAATATGATTTTAACCCAATATCTGAGACTAACTGCAANAGAGCAGACCTGGGCATTTACACTAAAGTCTATTGGGATTTACATGACAGAACAGGCACAAATATGTGTGACAATATGACCTCAAATATGATTTTAACCCAATATCTGAGACTAACTGCAACTTTCGTACTTGCAAGTTGCAACATGTAATCATATCTCGGGTGTTACATGTTAGCTCAAAATAATTACCCCAGACTTAATAAGTAAGTAAATTGTTGACAGTCATGTTTTTCTAGAAAAAGTTTACGAATATAAAGTGTAAAATTATGTATTTTACGAAAAAGTATCAAATGACACAAAAGGACAAAACATTATTAAAAATATGATACAAAAAGACCAAAAATTGTAATAACATACATTGGCTGAATATGTTGACAATTTAAGTTGATCTTATACGAGTGATGTGTAATTTGTACAAGCAAGGCTGAGTGAAGACTTTAAACGGTGCCCAGGTCTGATCTGAACTTTTGTTTAAATTTCAAACTCATTTATCTATAAAATGCAACCATAGATTTCAAAATTGGCACGATAGAAAGTTTCTAAAAAAATTCAATTTCAATTTTTTGAAATAAAATTTTTGTGCTCGCATCACAGATTTTGTGCCCGTCAAATTAAAGTAGTTTTCCTGCTTAATTATTTTAATTTTTATCAATTTTTAATAAGTAGGACTCAGGAGTCCTAGAGTATTTAGAACTTCTGAGTCCTAGTAAGTAGGTATTAGGTAGGACTCTTGAGTCTTTTGATATCGACTGCCGGTGGCATTCACATACAAAACACCGATAAATGCATTCTGCAAAATCATAATAATCTTTAAGCTCAACCTGGGCTGTTGGTTCATTTTCATTGTGAAACACCCACACTTAATGCCAAGGAATTAACACCCTCAATTTCTTCCACCTCCATAGCCCATAGCTTCTACACAAAATTGGTTGTTAAGTTTTAACGCTTTCTACTTTGTTAATAAATATGTTGTATATGCATTCTCAAAATTTAAGCATAACAAGTCAACAAAGTAACTTGGAGTAAAAAAACCCTTGCAGCATAAAAAGTTGGGGAAGTAGTGTCAGTTTATTTCCACTATCGAAGCTACATTACCCTTTTTCAACATCATCATCATCACTCCCGCCGCTCCAACTATTTCTGTGTAACCACACAATATACAACTCACATGTAAAATATGTACATAGGTATGTTGTTAATATTAAACAGTTTAGTAGATCATAGTCACCAAAAGTGAAATGATGCTACAAAGTATCTAATATGTAGTTCAATCTAACTTTTGTTCTTAATAATGGAAGCACAACATGCATTAATTATAAGCACGAGAATTTCCCGCGTTTTATATATACAATGCAGTGCTGAATTACTGGGTTTTGCGTTTTGGATAGAATTTCCTCCACCACTAGTACCTCCATGCGTAGCGTTGTATTATCCACCAAAACCCTGTTTTTTTGCGAATGGATGGACGTTAGAGTTTTTTGTTTGGTTCACTTTAGCCACATTAATTTAAAACTTTAGTTTAGTTGGTCGACAATATTATTATAACGCAAATATATGCATATACATCTATGTGTTCATGTGTGTATGGATGTTTGTCGTGTGCAGGGAAAGCATACTAATAATAATATGGACCGCAACTTCATGTTTATTAAGTTGCCGTTGGAGAAAGGGATATAGGGAGGGGGAGACAAGGATAATTCAACTGCTGATGCTCGGAATGAATGTATCCCTTCAGCATTTATAATGAGTCCAGTCGCAAGTGAATGAATGGACTACCATCTGCATCATCCATCCTCCCTTTCATATAACACAGCTCTACATTGTCGCTTAAAAATAATTCTGCTTGGAAAATTTTACTTGCTTTCACGCTCGACAAACTTGCTTTTGCTCCACACAGCTACATTTACAAAATGACATTTTTTTACAGAATATTATGAGTTCACATATACATACATTCCATTCATGGAATCCTAAAAAATAGTTTAATTATATACGGGGAAAAAGTAGTTTACGTATGTGAACATATGATGTATACACAACCTATGCACATAATTTTACAAGAGGTGAAGTAGCAGCAAAAATGGGCATTTTTTTAAAAGTTGGCCAAGCAAACATACATCCCCAGTTCATGTGACTCTCTTGATAATAGGGATATCTCTACCGTAAAATTGGCAACAGTAACAGGGTAGCGCATATAATCAGTTCAACAACAATCCTTGTAGTTGGTATAAAACGTACAAATTTATTTTACATTTTGTACGTGATGGATAAATTACAACATAGAGAAAGCGAGAGAGGAACTGCTCATTTTTTGAACTTTGTTCATAGATACCTTCCTGCTTGCATTTTTACCTCTGGTCGGTAAATGTTTGGAGATGATGGTGGCGATACCGTGCTACAGCAACTAGTAGCAACTATACCGTAACTTTACCAAAGCAATGACATGAATTTCCAGAGAAAAATGACATAAAAGCGGTAAAAAAAAGTAGGGTCTTGTTAGTGCTTCTTTTTACTACCTGTCCGACTGAAAAGTGGTGGTGAATACTTAGACGTTGAAAAAATATGTTGAAAACTTTTTTCCCGTTTCTCTCTCTCTCTCTCTCTTTCAGCTACCACTCTACTTAAGTTAGCATGGATAAGTTGCATAGTGTTTTACCTTAACCAATTACTTGAGTTGCTACTTTTAGTTTGCTTAGTACATAGTTTTAGTTTCAAATTTTGTGTTTGTATCCTACTCTGATTTAACCCTTTGAATTATCTCAATTACACAACATCAAGTAGAGAAAGGGACTGTCGTGGTGTATAAGTATTAAATATAGGCACATCATTTTGAAAACCCCGAGTTTATAATTGTGTGGCTGGAATGTATAGACCTAGATATGTACTTATATGACAAAGCAGCAGAAGGAGAGAGAAAGAGACTGTGCAAGCGTTGAGGAAAAACACAAATTTAATTCTTCCTCGATGAGCAGTGGAGTGAAGAAGAAGTTGAAAAACTAATTACTACGGTGTAAACACTCACTCCAGCTTTCCTGCTAACATGTTATATAATCATGATGCAATGAAAGTTTCCACTTTTATGTACACAAATTTGAGGTTGGCTGATGACATGGATGCTGGAAACACATAGATATATTATTATACCTCCTACTATTACGTACATTTGTTGACAACCAACTCGGTTGGCGAAAATTTGATTTACGTGATATTAACACTGCATTACCATCACTACCACAGCTTATAACCACCAACAACCACAACCAGCCACTACTGGTAGCCATGATAATACGCAATGCAACTATGTCATTCTCTCAATTTTCTCTCCACAGGACCACATAATAATATACGCACAAAATTACGAGAGCTTCTGTCAACACACTTGGCTTGCTTGATTTTAGAGGCAGGCAAAAAGTAAATGAAAATTGTGAAATTAGAATAATCGTCAAATATTGAGTGACAAAATCGTCTTGTTTTTTAAAAACCATTTTGTCTCAGCTCCTCAATGTGTGGATTATATAATATGTAAATAAATACCTATATCCAAGTTTAATAATAATAATCAATATGATTGTATGACTTTAGCGTTTAAGTTTATTGTACAAAAATTTACCGTTTGATGCAATGCAATGCAATATGACTGGTTGTTTAAAACCAAAAAGAAAACCGGTC
Source organism: Zhuqinia jingwanae (assembly GCA_027744095.1). Lineage (NCBI taxonomy): Eukaryota > Metazoa > Arthropoda > Collembola > Entomobryomorpha > Paronellidae > Zhuqinia > Zhuqinia jingwanae. Next base: position 9,987 of record JAHZNC010001120.1, read on the forward strand.
CTATGATTTTGTAGGAAAACTGCCGGTCCAATCCTGGCCATTGGGTATGACCAAACAATGCTGCTAACCGAAAGTGACTGTCGCGTCGTAATAATAACAAGTACAAATAAGAAGATTGAAACTGCATTTTTGTAAAATAAAAGAAAACGGGATATAAAAGTCGAGGTGGAACATAATAACAATTTATAAGCGTGAACTTTCTACAGAAAATGTATCTCTTAAAAAAGTTGTTACAGCTGAGAACAAAATGTCAATCTAACATATTTCATATCTTTGGCTATTAGAGCACAGTAGCATTAGATGTTTTACTAAAATCATTATCGAAACTTACAACTCAAACTTTCACAAATTGTGTACGCATTTTATTTTCCACTAGATTGATATTTTTTTCCCAAATGACATGACAATTTTTTTTATTGCCTGTGCAGCCTATTTTATTCTCAAATTTTAATGCGTTTTCTAAATGCTAATTTAACCACAAGGGGTTTTATGAACAAAAAACACAATCGATCTATATGTAAATACACAGTGATGACATACAAAATTTATGTTCCGATAAAAATGAAAAAAAAAATTTCTGTCTTCCACATCATTGCTCTTCACATTTGCCATTTATTGTCACATTAGCATCCATACATGCATACATTTCTCGGCCTACTGCTGTTAAGAAAGTTTCTAGTTTTTTGTTATAAATATATATGCATTATCTTCGTGTGAATTGCCAGCTAACTTGTCAGAAAATCAATCGCTTTTTCCGATTAATAAAAAAAATCAATTTATAAGCTTCTTTTAGTAGTATAGATTGCTGTAGGCAATAGGGTAACTAGGCCTACACGTCTCACTGATTTTGACTTACTTTTAGAAAGTCTCTCTCTCTCTCTCTCACACACACTCATGATGATACCACCGTATCAACTTTTATAAAAGATGGATAGTCAAACGATGTATCAAATCAAAACCAGGAGGGGTTTTTGTAAAGCAGTAGAGTGTGGTAGCTTGCATGTCATTCTATATCGTTGCTCTGCTGCTGCTCCCCACATGAGCATTGTACAAACAAAGACGGATCATGGTTCAAGTGCAAAACTTTATCCTTCAACAACATTTTCTGTTTTATAAATCTCATCTCATGTATTTCTGCAACCATATAAGATATTATGCGTCACTTCTTTCATATCTTATCATTTATCATATAGATAAGTTTTACTATGCTACGCCAGTGCACTGCATTGTTTTGTTATGAGGGTTGCACAATTTTACAAACGGCAAGCAGTAAACGTAAAGTATAAAGTAAGAAAACAACACGGAAGACAAAACAAACTAAGCTAGTTGAACCGGTACTTTTTCACACTGACTCAGGTTCACGGTTCTTCTTCTTTCATTTTTACTGCTTCTTGGCATAAACACGTCGTCATACGCTTTGCTCTTTAAAACAGACTTACATATATTACGTGGCTGTGTGCGATGATCATGATGATGATCCTCTTCGCAAGACTGCTGCTTTTTATTACTCATTGCGTTGCTTGCTTGCATAGATGCGATACTATAATATTGCATACCTTTATAGTTGCTACATATATACGGGATCCGTATTACGGATATCTGCAAATGAGCAGCAACACACACCAGCCTCTTCGATCAACATCACACGCACCTGCCAAAAAAAAATGCCTCCCTTGCTAATACACTGTACTACTGTAAACCTACCCCTGAAACACGTAGGGACGCACATAAAAACTGCGTTCTTGCTTTTTCTTCTAATTTCTTGAGTACATACTACACGAAAGGGTATGTATTATTTGGATTTATATGATTTACTTCTGAATGTTTATATATTTTACAGGTGGGGGCTCGCACTATTGTTTTTCAATCTCATATTTATGCTCTTTTTAAATAATCACGGGAACTACAGTGCATTCCGCCTTTAATTACGAAACTCTTCCATGGTTGTGGCTCTCTAGGTTAAGTTTAACCTAGTCACGCCATATTAATGCCACCTATTATTATTTCGAAACATGTGCATGCCATTTTGTATTTTATCCCATCCGTGAAATCATTTTTTGAATCTTATATTTGTCATTGATTCGGAAGGCTGATTTTACACGACAGGTTGCTGCCGTGCATGAGAAGACCTGATGAGAACCCGTTGCCCAAACCAAACGACAAAATTTAAAGTGCATAATTTGCTAGTACATATTTTGAACATCAAAAAAATATTTTTACTCTTGTAGCAGTTTCCTTTTTCATCAACGCACAATATTTTCCTAACCCGATTCGGGCAATTTTCAGTCCCCTCGTTTCTACAGGATCCATTTAGTTTTCGGCAATACGAATATATTATGTAATTATCAAATGATAATGGTGGTTTCAATTCTTATATCTGATTGGACCATAATATGAGGGTTAAATTCTAAAAAACCGGTGCAACTTTAGTATATGTATACCTATACACGTATATACACTTACAAGATTTAATTTGCATCTCAAACATGATAACCGTAAGACTATTCCCTAAATTAGTTAAGAGCTGACATAGTCAAGCTGACGTTTAACTACATGCCTTCCTCGCAGCGGCAGTGACAGTCGCAAAAAAAAAATCCAACATGCATCTCAGTTGATGTTGGTAGCAATAAACGTGATATTAAACATTTTTTTGGTCGTCATAATCATCCCCACCATAATCACCACACCACTGCCCTACGCTTACGCAGTGTTGAATGCTTTCATTAAACGTTACTATAAAGTAACGTCAATGGGTATGGGTATTTGGTTAATGTGTAGTGCAAGGCTTCTTCTTCTTTTCTATGAAACCAGCATCTCCCCACCTGCTGAAGAAAACACATTTCATATCCTCATCTTTCTTCTTCTTCTTCTTTGTATTTTGTAGCAATAAGCGAGAAAGAAGATCATTGTCCCCATTTCTTCAGTATGCAAGCAGCATCCTCTATATATGTACGTTTGCAAGATTGCAACGCGTGGTACTACTAATAACGATAATAACAATTGTACATGCCCGTCTTGTTCACTGTACAGTATTCAAAAAAAAACTACAGTTTAACCAACCAACCATATTTTTATTGCAAGGGTATAGCAATAATCATGAATACACAGCAGCAATGGACATACACACTCACACAATGAGACTGAGCATGGCATTGGCATTGTTATAAGTACGCCTTTATATATACCTATCATTATTTCAAAGTTAATGTCAGTTCTTGTAAGTAGTAATAGGGGTTCGGTGGTGCTAGCGTTTTGCTTGTGTAAAAATTTACATCTCGGCAAAAAAAATTTATAGCATCATCATCAACATCATCTTATCCATCTGTTAATTGCAAATTTACAAATGATTATTTCAGAACGCAGGTGATGTGCGTTGTATTAGTGTGCAAAACTTCCTTCCGTCAAAAGTAAAGTTTTTCTTCTTCTTCTTCGTCTTTTCGTTTGAAAATTTTGTTGGGAAACGAAATGATACCCGATTCAGCTATCGAACCAATTCACTTGGTTGCTTGTTTTTGTTTGCTAACCCCATAGTACACATAATTGGAGTTTGAATAAAGGTGAAGGTCACTCTCAATAGAGACCTTTTTGGACCGTTGTTGTCGTCGTGCTGCTACTCTTATTATTATTATTATTATTATCATTATTGTAATAATATATAGGTCACCCGTCATCAGAGTGAGTCATACAACTCTTAAAGAGGAAGTGTGAATGTATGTATGCACTTGTGTGGGTATGTGTGAGAATCAGCATGCACTCTCGTTGGTAATAAGGTGATGGTGCTGTGGTGTTAATACCTTTTGTTCTTCTGACCAACCTACTTTCATGCACTTTAGTCCTTTGTGCAACGAAGCAAACATACAGAATAAACCAAGAGTAAAAATTAAGATCTATCATTGTCAAAAACTGGAAAAGTTGCATTGAAAATATAATACCTAGGTACTTATATATGTGGGATCAAGATTTGTTTGTGCTCCACACACACACACAAGTTCATTCTTGCAGTCGGCAAACATTGAATTCACCAATGAATTGTTGTGATTGCATACATATCTTGTTCAGTTATATGTACCATTTATCATCCTTTTAGTTCGTTTTTTGTGTGGCGTCGTCCTTTGCGTTCTTCCTTGTTTTTATACTCAGGTGTTGGTGTTAGTGACGTGATGACTTACTGTGTTTGATTTGATATCGTATAATTTTTTTTGCGTATTGTGACAATAAAATAGATTTTTTTGCTGTGGATACACGTCTGACGTGTGTAAATATTATCCAGGTAAAATAAATACTAATCAATCGTCTCGCATTGTTTGCCCTTGTTTAGTTTTAGAATAAAAAAACATCATTTGATATTTACAACGGGAAATTTAATCTAGTCATTTTTATCAAGATTACTGTTCTTGCAAGCGAAGTATTGCATTTTTAGAAAAGCTTTTAGTTTTGCTGAAATACAAATTACACCGTTTTGGGGGTAGTAAAAAAAAGAGAAGTAAAATGGTTAATATAAGGAATGCGTATCCTTCAAATTTTAAACCTGTATTTGCAAGATAAATAGAATCGTTGATGCAAGGATCAAGTGCGTTTATAAAATGACAAGAAATAAGTGGATAAACGGTGCAATAAATTATGTATCATAATTTGCATGACCACCGGCGTCATCACCAGGAAAATGCTGCATAATATATGATGTCACTGCATAATAATGTGTACTTCAGCTTGGTTTTATTCCTTTTAGTGGTTTAAAAAATATATTGTTATTATTTTCTTGTTTTCCAGGATGAAGCCGGCAACGTGGTATATCAGTATGCTGATAGTAGCATTCCTCTACATTTATCTGACAGCTATACAGTATATCCGGGGCGAAGAGCTACCCAACCCTCAGACAGCTCGACAATCACTCCATGGTAAGTCAACCACAGACACTGCATTGCTTTATACTTAAACAACTCTCCAAACACCAAACCTGCAATCTGCTCTGATGCTGCTGCTGCTTTAATGTTTTGGAGCTGGAGAAATAATTTATCAGGTTTTCCCCGTGACCATACTTAAGCGTGAAATCACGGATGGAGAAACAAAGACGAGTATATAAATGCTCTGTTGCTTTTGCACTTTCTATTTTCACACGTTTTCACTTTGATATGACAAAAGTGCGCGTATATGGGTAGCGTTGTACAAATGTAATATATTATGTACAATATGTGTAATGAATGATAAATAAAATGTACAACCGAGGCACATATTATGTAGGCATGGTATACCCATGCCCAACTTTATAGCCGCTTCACGGCAAAATAAGTGTGTAAAATGCGTAAAAACTCTTGGCAATTAATATGCTTGGTTGAACTGGAGGAGCAGCATAGTATAGAATACTAGATATAAATATATCTGGAAATAGCATGGCAAAAACACAGATAGACACATGGATACACTCACAATTCACTTTTTTTATTTTATTTACAGCTCGGGCGGTGCGGGAAGGATTTGGAGGTGGGAAATTTCTGAGTAAACAGGGAACAGTAACTGGACCATCGTTACGTTTTGAATACCACAATTATGATGACCTTACCTCATATTTGCGGAATGTTAACTCAATGTTTCCAAACATTACGGCGTTATATTCTATCGGGAAAAGTGTCCAAGGTACACACAAGTAATTATGTAAACACACAAAAGTCCGGGAAAACTGCACACACACACACTCGCCTTACGTTTTGGTTTGCTAATAAAGTCTTTATTATCTTTACCCTGTGTAGGACGAGAGCTCTGGGTTTTGGTGGTTTCCACTTCACCATACAAGCACGTTCTTGGCATTCCCAACGTTAAATATGTGGCCAACATGCATGGAAATGAGGCTGTTGGAAGGGAAATGATGCTACATTTGATCCAGGTATGGTATGCATCTTTATGTGTCTTAAGTAGTAGGACAACTTACACACTTACCGCTCAAATTACATATTAATGGCCATGAAGAAAGTAAAAGTATTAGGGAAAACGTCTAATAATACATATAAGTATATTATGATGTACCAAGTCAGACATAAAAAGCTATACACATGGCATCCGGACCACGACGTTGATGATTTTTTGCTAATGACCTATTAATTCTGCATCTCATTTGATGATGATGATGGTGGTACGTACGTGCTGATGAGAAGCCCAAAAACTACATTTTTCTATCTATCTGCTGAATCGTATCTTATTTTTGAGAGACGTAATGAAGAAGGGAGGTAGGGAATGAAGATGAGAGATAATTTAGCGAGCACAAGTATTTTTTAATTATTTTAGTCGTTATACAGGTATATATAATACTTATATACATATTATTATACTCACAAACATAATAATACGCAGCTACACGTTTTTTTGTACCTCCCTTCAAGAAGTATATTAAAAAAAATAGTTTATACCTAAAAACATTATTTTTACGAATTTGTAAATTTTCCACCATGGATGCATTATTTTTGTACAGTATGAGAGCTAGTTGCTTGAGACAAAAAACACAAGTGGGGAAGCATTGTACTTTTATGCTACTATATTACTTTGAATACTTTATACATAATTCAAACATGGCCGTTGTCTGGGGAGTAATAAAAATATATTTTCCATTGGAAATAATAGTTTACTCAGTAGTACATACATACATGGAGATAATATAGGAATATAACATAACTATGCGCGTGTGTGTTTTTTGTTTTTTTGGTGAGTCACACAGCTAGGTATCTTCTTCATCCTTGTTGTTGTGATGCAAAGTCTTACGCACTGATTATCTAAAAGTTTGAATAATTTAGGGAAGGGAATGGGTTAGCAGTAGATAGAGAGATAGGAAATTTTTCTTGTATGGCTCTCATTCTCTACTTTTGTTTGTCTTTTGGGTTTCTACATATAGTACCTTGTTACACAATACCCCAGAGATGACTACGTGAGATGGCTGTTGGAAAACACAAGGATTCATGTTATGCCCTCCATGAATCCAGATGGTTACGAGGTGTCCAAGGAGGGTACTTGTGAAGGTGGCCAAGGAAGGTAAGAAAGCATAAAATAATATAATGAAACTAGCAACAAAATAATAATAGCCTCGCTTGCCTGCGGGCATACTCCAAGAAAACATTTAAACAAAATTTCTGATTTTCATATTAAATTTGGAAACTTTTAAATGTTTTTGGTATGACACAACTAGGTATACAAAGAAAATTCACCAAATTTTTTTTTCTTTTTTCTTTCGGTGACCAAGTGTGTAATAGATAGTCAAGTGATTTCAGAACCGCATTTCATGCAAAAGTTGCATTCATTTTTGTTGGTATGCTGCATCATGAGTATGAGTTACTGGTTTCCCACTAAAAACAAATAAAATACACATCTTGTCCAGATCAACTCCTTCTCAAGGAAAATTTTCTTAGAGAATTATTTATTTGGCCATAGAAGGGGAAAATATGTTTCTATATTTTGATGTGGTAAAAGCAGTAGTAGTGAAAATACTCATGTCGTGTGTGGCCAGTAGTTGTAGTAGTAGTAGGAATAGTATCAATACAAGGCATATTGGCTTTTTTGTATTGTATACAGGTATACATATCCTCCATAATGGACTGGTGGTGGTGTAGTTGTATAAGTATTGGGCACAACCAAGAACGTACGTGATGTGATTAATAAGTTAGCCAAGAGGAAGAAAGTCGTAGAGTTTGTTTTAGTCCCTTAGCAGGCGGTCCACAGAGAGTTGGTTAAAAGGATTTTCCAGAAGCAAGTAACAGCAGATACAACAACAATACACTGTCAAGAAAGGAAGACAAAAACCAACAAACGTACAAGCCCACATTTTTATATCATGTACAACATCTCAGCTCTGCTACTACTGCATATGGTTGTGTTGTGTACTCCTTTCACTTTCTATTGAGACATCCCGCTAGGAGCCCTTTGTCCAGTTGTTAATCGGTGAAGGAGGCCTGACAGCTATCAAATGTGTTATGTTACGTTTCACCGGCCATTCCAGCGTGAAGAAGAAATAACGGCACTGACACATTTATTCAAGTGCATCCTGTCTTAGCTAGTATATGAAAAAATAAATGTATTTTACACATATTGAGTGAAAAAAATACGGTAAAAAAATCTCTCCACTGAGAGAGGAGCAGTGGAGTAATGTGAGATAATGCGATACAATATATCAAGAACAACTAAAAAGTGTTGTAGTATAGATAGACCGTAGGAAATGGTATAATAATAAGAATAATGAAGATGATGATGGAAAAAGGGAGTAAATATACTAATAAAGTGTACTGGTCAGATAGCAAGTCACAGTTTATTTCTTTCCTTTTTTATGGTTAACCACAAAAGGACTTTCCCTGCCACCACCACCACTACTACTACCCTCCCGTCAGTTCCTTCAAATGTGATGATGATGATCATCATCATCATCAGAAGTAATATCCCGGTTGATTTTTTAAAGTTTTTTTTTGTGGGTGGGAAACTTGTATTGGGCATCCATGCATATGCCTACTTACAATTGGGTATGTACCTATAGATGCAGTGAAAGTGAGTAGAAAAGGCCGAGGGAAGTAATGACTTTTTTTATACAATGCTGCTCAAGTTCATTTTCCTAATGCACACGTTCCAATAAACAATGGTTAATAGCTGCTTTTGTTGTACATGAGAAATGTGAGGGAACACAAAAAAGGAGGCCGATTTATATTTTGGTGTAGTAAAATAACAATATGTCAAAATGATTGAAGCATACACACACACAGGGTCAACTCTCCCAATGACAAGTTTGATGATGATCATGATATTGTTCTCATTTCATTGGATAACAAAATAATGTCACTTGAGTGATAGTAGTAATAATGATATATCTATACTACACAGCAGGGAAAGGGTTCCGGTTGTGATGATGACAACCTTGCTCCATTTTACTCATTACCACAATGAAGATAGTACAAAACAAACAGTTAACTCATAATAATAGAACACAAAACTTGTGTAATATAATAATAAGTTGATTTTCAATATTAAGTAACTGACATTCTTTTCTTTTGTATGTATGTTTTTTGCAGTGCCAAGTCAAGTAAGTGCCAGTAGATTGAAGTGGTGTAACACATTATGCATGCAAGTCATAGTGGCAGCAGTGCAGTGGAGGGAGTTGTAGTAGTAAATTTTCCCGTAATTTTCTAAATCAAATCACCAAAATTTCGCACTCCGCATACATATTACGTCCTCCAACTCTCGAGAAAAGTACACACATCTGATTCTGAGCAATGTCAGTTTCAGTGGCCACTTCTAACTCATTCCCACGTATAATCAGATAGATGACTGATTAGGCATTTCTAGATAACGCTATTTGAAGCATTTAAGTGCGCGTACGTAGACAAGCGTACCTTTTATCCTGTTTTATGAAACTGAAGCGGACGAAAGAGGGTAGAAGCGAACTCCAGGAATGCGCGTAGAGGTAAAAGGGGTTCAAAAGTTATTGCACGATAGCCAGTAGTTAAAAAATTGTACTCTTGAGATGCAGGTAAAAAAGTAGGTTTACAATTTTTTTTAAATCAGGTTGGCATAAATAATCATACAAGTATTTATACTTAATTTCAATGATCCTAACTTATTTTAAAATGTATTGGTCACCGGGACACATTTGACTCATGAGAGGTTGATATTGCAAAGGACTACATCTCTTAAGTGGATTTTCTGTACTTTTGTGCCGGAACTAATTATTACTGACAACTGACTAGTATTACCATTAATTCTATGCAAAAACTATTTTACCGCCAAAATTTTTGCCATTTTGCGCGGCGTCAAAGTGCGCATCCGTATTTATATATATTAAGGATAGATAAACAAACGAGCAAGTGGACTTAATAAATTGATTACCCAACACCGAAGTTCATAATAATTTACTGTTATTTATACTAGTAACTAGTCAGTAGTGCATTAATTCACATTTGAGGTTGTCTCTAGGTAGTTCATCTATTTTCCTTCAACTAAATTTGATAAAAGTCATGATGAGTCATCATGACCCAACATGGAAGATGACAAATATAGGCATGCAAGCGCGAGCCACAAACTGAAGATCGGAATTGCAGGGAAATGTTTGGAATACGAGACTTCGGGCTTACACCCTTCATGCATGAATACACACGTACACCTATGTAGTTATATGCACTAATTTATCGTCCTGTAATACCTGAGCAGATTTTCTACCCACACACAAATATTTAATTTATCTGTATTATCCACTCATACATTTTTAGCTAAGCTTGACTTAGCAAGCCGAGGAAAGTACTAAAAAATC
>JAHZNC010001121.1:0-29591 GCA_027744095.1 Zhuqinia jingwanae
ATTATGATGATCATCATGCACAATATATCCATCCATCCATCAGTAAGTAGCTGTTGTGTGTGTGTGTGTGTGCAGTAGTGTAATAATATATTATTGACTGTCTGCTGCGTATATAGAGACACACATGTGTCTGTGAAGTACAACAATTTTTGGAAACAAGTTTTGGTTCTTTGCTCCTAAAGGTCCCTGCCGCTATAAAAGATGTGGAGCTGGAAGAGATTGCAGAATAAACCGAGTGAGTGGACAAGCGGAATGCAGTTGTACACTGGACTGTAAAAACGAGAGAAAATCTAATAAAGCTCTGTGCGGGACAGACGGTCGACTATATCCAAGTTATTGTGAACTGAGGAGAACTGCGTGTCTCACAGGATCCCACGTCTTCTTTAGTCATTATCAACACCAGCAACAGCAGCAGCAGGAACATCAACATCATCACCACCAACAACACCACCACGAGGAGGTTTACCGCGACGGCCATTACCAACACCGTCAAAAGGATTTTTCCTCTTTTGGTATTGGCGGCAGTGGTGGTGGGAGTCGTAACGGAAGCGTAACTTATATCAGCCAAAAGCATAACAACATTATCCCCTCTTCAAAACCCAGCAGTGGCAATAACCAGCAGTGGGATCCACAGTGTTTTCCCTTCGTACGACCTCATCATCACCAATATCACCACCAACCCCACCACCAGAATCAGCAGCAACATAGCCGTAGCTATCCTCATCATCATAGCCACTATCACAACGATCCGGATAAAAATCCACTTCGGGATAAGAACGAGGGATTTCACCAGCCACAATCTCCACTCCAACTATCAACAACCCTGCAACATTCCAAGTTTTTTAGAAATGATGAGATCCACTCTGGTGAGTTTGAGGATGACGATGATGATGATGATGAAGACAACGATGATCATGATGATCATGCTGATGATGAGCAGGTTGAACGCAACTATCACAATTCTCTCTCCGTCAAATCTATTGGCGCCACTCAAGCTGCAACCACCGCAACTGCTTTCACTTCTTTACATAAAAACGGTGACGATCACAAAGAGGAAGGAGGAATCCATATTTCAAGTATTTCTGACGAAAATGACGAAGAAGACGAGGATGATGCTGATGATGATGATATTGACATGAATGACGATGAGGACGATGGCACCACCAGCAAACGCAATAATAATAATGATGGCATCAGCAGTAGCAACACACAAGATCGTAAGGTATTTCAGGAACAACAACATCATGAAAAACGCCAGCACCATTGCCATCATGATCATCTACACCATCAGGATTTTACTGTCGGTAAGACCATATTTTTTATCAATAATAAATCTGATATATCTTTAATACGATATGCTCTCACATAGACAAAAGCATATATATACATGTAGATTTTTCATATTATAAGTATATATTTGTTGCAAAGAATAATAATAATAATATATAGTGCACAGGTACTTTTCTCCATATAATAAACACAGTAAACTTTTCTGTATTCTTCATCTTTTCCCCAAACGCATCATCATATCACCCTCACCATCATATCATACATATATACTCGCCTCTCTTACCAGACAAGGAAGATGTCTGCTTATCCACTTCTGTTTTTTGTATGTGCTTCCTTTTGTGTCTGAAGGAACATTTTTGTGATTCCCTCAAAAAAAGAGAGAGAGAAGTAGTTATGATATGACATGTTCATATCTAGCAAATAAGTACACGTGTATCAAAGTGTGCTTTCATGTACCACTTCTCTCCTCTCTTTCTTTTTTCCTTTCTCTTTCTCTTCTTCCTCTTCATTTCTGCTTTTGTTACTGTTACTTAAAAGAAAAGGAAATAAGTAAGCTTGTATGGTAAGTATAATAGGAAGTAGGAAATCATAACTGACTGAGTGGGAGACTTTTAACAGGATGAAAACCACGAGTGAAGAGAAGAAATGAAAAAGAGAATAGAGAGGGAAAAGAGTCCAGTAGTATTATAAGAAGCAAGAAAAGCAGACAATATCTTGGAATAAAAAAAAAGAATCAAGAGTTTTTTTATCATACACATATCCAGAGCAGTAGTAAATCCAACCAAAGCGATACATACTATTTTTTACGTGTTTGTAAAAATGGGAAAAAAATGCGAGCGAGTGTGTGAGAGAAAACATATGAGAAGGAGGTACAATGTATGCATACAATATAATGTAATGTATGTATGTATGTATGTATTCATGTAGGTATATGTAAGTAAGTGAGGAAATAAGGATCATAGAAAAAATATTGCTCAGTCAGGAAATAGATGAGAAAGGGGAGAGCAGCAGCACTCTAGTTACAATGTGAAAGTGGTGGAGTGGTTGGTAGCTTGTTAGTGAAGAGCAGGATGATGATTGCTGTGCGACGACGATTTGACGATGGCGATGACGATGGTGGTGGCAAACGCAGTTTGAAAACGTTTGTCCTTTATTCATTCTCTTTAACTGGAATGGAATGATTGCGATTGTTGAAGTGTAATAGTAAGTAGTAGTTGTAGTAGCAAGCAGCAAATAAGTAGGATGAACACACATACACACTACTTCTACTCCTCGTCGTCTGCTGTACTTGTGTTCTTTCTTATTGCTTATTTTTTTTAACGTTTATAAAAAAATCTACCTACCTAAATTCATACATACATACACGTAAACTAGAGGGCTTATACATAAATAGTTGTTGTCGTTGGTATGAACAAAAAAACTCCTACTACTACTTCAAGTGGCATTACCATTGAATTTGTATTAACAAAACATTTTTTTGTGGATGGGAGAAGAGAAAGAGAAAAAGCGAAAATGCTCTTACAAGACACTCTTAAAAGCAACAAAAGGAAATAAAATGGTTCTCCATTCTACTCCCTAAAAAACTTGTAATACTACGTATGCATGTATCTGTATACACACGAGTTTGTGTTTGTGTGCGAGCATTCTTTTTCTATTTGTATCAATGATAAGAACGCGTCGTCTCTATTTTCTATTTTTTCAGCTTGTTTTTTCTTTCTTTCTTTTTATTCTTTCTACTACTCTTTTGTTCAACAAAAACATAACTTAATCCTCGTTTTTCTTTGCATTGATTTTGGATAAAAAATAAATATTCTCACAAGAGGAAAGAATAAGGAATCTCGTTTGTAGGGACCAAGGATAAAAATCTCAATTTCCGCCAATGTCAGTGTAAATCCAGTGGGGCATTACAAAGAAGAAGAAAAAGAGGAAAAAAAATCATAAGAAAAATAGAATACCAACTAGCAGCATTGAATGAGAAAAACGAAGCATTTTTGTGATTAGGACAAAAAAGACACGAATTTGTGATATCGTAACAATAATTCAAATGGGAAAGCGGCTAAAAGTATGACTGTACATTACACGGAATTATCGGGTATTCCATATTCCATGGCTGGGAACAGCGCAGATTACCCCCTTTGAAAAAAATGCCCATTTTCATGTGCTACTAATAAAATAAAACATAATATGCTTAATATACATACAAACTCACCAAGCTTTTATATTATTTTCTGGGTGATTTAGCCCATTTAAAAATATATAAAAATGAGCTTTTAGAAAATTATTATTTTTTCTCTTTTTGAAATTTCTTACGACAATTCCAAGCCTAAGTACTGGAGATGGTGATTATATTTTTATACTTGAGTGAATTCACCAAAGAAATCTTCCATCCACAACTCTCTCTCTCTCTCTCTCTGTAATTCCAAATCCGAAAAGGAGTGTGTGTGTGTGTATGTGCAGTGTTTAATTTCCCTGACGTGAAAAGGGAGTAGGGACGCCAGAAAAAAAGAGACGGACATTTTTAAATCCATTTCATGGTCACTCTCACATAAATCCTGGTATGCTAGTAGTTTTTTACTTATATGCGGTCTTTGAAAAAGCACTTTTCGATTTAGGTAATCTAGTAATTCCTCCGCCTACTTAAGTACACACTGACCTTAAGTTATGTTTTGTGTACTTTCTCTTCGTTTGTTTGTTTGTATATGTGTGTTTTTGTGTGTGTTATGTGTAGCCCAAAAGAAAAAAACTGGCCATGTACTTGGCTGTACGACTTAAGGAGTCAGCCACACAGCTTTTTTCTAATAAACGACCAAATTTTGGAGGCACCACAATTTTTATCTGGTTATAAATAAGATGGCACAACAACTGTACATTTCTGCAATGCATGGTCTCTGCATAGTCGCATGCATGCATGGTAGGTGAAATAGATAAAAAGAGAGAAAGCGTGTATATGTGCGGTAAATGGAAATGATACAGGAAACACGCGAGAGGAGAAAATCCAAAATACACAAGAAAGCTGCTGCTGCATTGCCTGATGGAGAAAGATATATTGTGCTTTTCCATTCCTTTTTTGGCAACCGGTTAACTATTTTTTCACTCTCTCTCTCTCTCTCTCTCCCGTTTCCCTCTCTCCTCCTTTTTTGGTTTGATCTCTTGGTTGCTTACTTAAGCACACAACTAATACTTTTTTTTACTCCAGATTCATTTTCCAGGAAAAAGGAACATGCAAACAGTAGTCCACTAATGTGCTCATATACTTATTTTTTCCAAACTATTCTATCATCTCTATATTTATATAGGTATATAAATGTTTATTATTAGTTTAGTTATATTTTTGATGTATCTTTATTCATGCGGGAGCAAAAAACAGCAATAACAGCAAACCTTATTGTAATTTTACCATGTATTGTATTGCATGACTACGGTTCAGGTTAACTTACATACACAAGACATAAAAGGATGAAAGGGCTGTTACAAATACTCCTAAATCTCGTATTTGATATTAACTATTAACATGTTTTTCATTGTAGTTTGTTTTACTAAGAACCCCAATAAAAATGTTTTGTACGTTGATGTGCCCTTTTTATTGGAATAATTGAAGAAGAAAAAGGAAAAACAGGATTGTCTCTCTTTCCCTGGAATTTGGTCCCCCCCACCCAGATATAAAATATTGTAGTGAGTGGTAGTGCATTTCTTATTGTGAAATAGCGTAGTGCATAAAATCGCTAGTGAAAAATGGGAAAGCGCATATAAAATGATAGAAAGGCAATACAGGATAACAACATATATACTACACAGGCTAGAAGTAAATACGGGCAACCCTCCTGTATAAATTATATACATACCACCTCCAAAATAATATGTGTGGCGTAGGTATATTATATTAGGGTCTATGTCCGGGGTGACTACTCCAAAACTAGCTGGATCCGTTTCTCTTACGAATCTTGAATTAAAAGGTTGTAATGTTTACTTTTCGTTAGAAGAGCACATAGACACTCTTCCGCATTACTACATTTCTTATCCCACAGGAATAAAAGGTGTATGTTGTTATGTGTGTGTTGCCCGAGCCTATTTCGTGTATAGGATTTGATACAACGTGTTCTTATGTATATATAAATGTAGTTTATATACAGTATAAATAGGTCTTTGGAACTAAAACAGCTCAGTTGTGGTGCAGAAGTATATATAGAAATCAGCGGTAGTGGTGGTTGTGCGGCACACAGGAAACCTAGCTTCTATGGTTTCCTTACCATTTACTGTCACTTTTGTACCAACTCACCAGTCATATAGGTAATATATATGAAGACGTTCCCAGTTTCAGCCTACCCATCTCTCAAAATTCAGGGACGTGCCGTGGCAAACACCACTTCTTTTAAAGAAGTAAAAAAAAAGTAAATCGAATGATAAAGGCGTTTTGTATCACATATATAATATATTATAATGGTGTGGTGTATATAGAGATACATATTTCATATATATGGAGGAGGGATGGAAAAGAAGAGGCTAAAACCAAGGAAATATAGTATAAGAGCGGATGAAAGAATGCGAATGGGAGTTTTAAGTCATTTAATGGAAATATTTAATGGATCTCTCAGTCTTTCAAGGTACACACATGCACACACACACACACTCACTTCCGTTTTTGTGTGATGCCATACAGCCTTTTATTCTTCCATTTTACCCTCTTTTCCTCTTCTTCAGAGAGCTATGCTTGCTACTCAGCACGGCAGCAGCAGTAGCAGCAGCAGCAGCAGCAGCAGCACCATGAATATTCATGCTCTTGACAAGTTTAGTTAAGAAGTGGAAAAACTGGGGAAAGCTCGTATCTCTCTTTCTCGTCAGCTCAGTGCTCACTCACGTTCGTGAGCTGAATTTTAAAGAAAAGTCTCAACACTTCCAACTCCCGTCATCATCCCATCCACAAGATCAGGCTGCGTGGTCGTATGACATATTGCATGGTAGCCAAAAGTCTCTCTCTCCTCTTCTATTCTTTTTTAGTCAGATAGTATTGTGATGTGATGATGTTGATGATGATGGTGGTGAAGAACTGTTGACATGTATTTTCTTTTCTTTAATGCTTTGTACACACAAACAGAGAGAGACACATGCACACACACACACGCTATAAAAATAAAAACAACGATTCACCCCAAACATCACGTTTTGTTTGACATTCCGCTTTTCACCCTTTTTCTCTCCTATCTAGTTTGCTACTAGCATACAGTTTGTTTCAGACTGAGTAGCACAAAATCATCAAAATAATGACCATGTGTATATGATGCAGTTAACTATCTAAAATGCGTACAAGCAGTCCCTCGTTACATCTTTTATGCCATTATAATATGCAATTTGGTGCAGTTTTGTAGCGATAAAAGCTAGCTACTACTAGCATGCTAGCAGGAATAAAGAAATTTATGTTTACACGCAGTATTGAAACAATACTTTGGGTTAATATCCCTTGCAAAATGACGATAAAGCATACATACAATATATATTACTCCATCCAAATCAAGAGTTCCTTGAGGCGTACTTTAGTAGTAGTAGTAGAGGAAGGAATGAATGAATATATTGGATTTGGTGAAAGTGTAATGAACAGAAAAGGCATTGAGCTGGGCCAAGTTTGTTGAGTTTACGAAATATTATGAAGTTTTATGAGGATGTAAACATAAGGGAATTCATGATGATGACAACGATAAGGTCTTCGCAACGAACCAAGACCTTGAAGAATAGCAGATGAATGAGTGGTACACTCATATAAGTAAGTAGTAGGAGTGTGTAGCAATCTTCTCCTCTACACATCCAACAAAACAGCTTGAGTTCTTTATGAAAAACTTTGGTTACTGTCAGTTGCTTTGTTTTATCAACTGTGCTGGGATTTACGACCTCAAATATTGAGTGCCTTTCTTTACTACTTACTGCACAGCAGCTAAACTAGTAAAAAAGTAAGAGAGATCCCAAAGCAAAACAGTTTCATCCTTTTTTTTCAAGTAAGCATTTTCTTGTCCCTTTTTCTCTGCATAACGACAACATATATTTTAGTCGTTGTGAATTACAGTTTTTCCGTGAGTTTTCAGCTAGCAGTCTTCTTTTCTGTACTATTGAATGACTGAGACTTGGTTGGTTGTGCACAAGAGAAAATGTAAAGGCACACACATACACACACACACATACTATGCCTTTGCACTACAACTGATGAAAAAGCTATGGCTATATAGAATAAAGGGAACCATAGTGTCGTTGCATGTCTTTCCTGTAGGAGCCATTACATTTTATGATCCGGATATCAAGAGCGGAGACAAGTGGTGGATGGGCACATCATGGACCGAATGAACAAGAGAAAATTTCCTCTTTTTTGTCTCTCTCTCTCTTCCTTTTTCTCCCTTGTCTTTACCATGATGTTGTGATCCTTTATGGCAAGAAGTCAATACCCAAAAAAAACTTTGATAATTATCTGAGCACACAGGTTCTTTTTATATTAGTGGAAAATGCTTGTTCAAGAAGAAGAAGAGGAGTAGGAGGTGGTGGAAGAGGAATGAATGAAAAGACAAAAGGAGAAAAATAGGAAAACTGTGTTTTTAGCTTGTCAGACGTATTTTACTATTACATTAATGCATCTACGTAGGTATGCATGTATATATTGGTTGGGATCAAGGAAATTTACAAAAGTGCAAGTTTGCTATATCCACTATTTTTTACAGAAAGAAATATGCCTATACCCCCGAAATATGTATAGGAAACGGTCGTTGAATTCTTGGAAGGGCTTTCCTCTCTGCTTTGTGCCTTTTCTCCTTTTCACTCTTCCTCTCTATTTTTTCTAATAATATGCCTATACTTTGTCCTCAAAACTTTTTTTTACGCGTGTTCACGATGTGACGCAACATTTATCCAGAATAGCATGTTGTATGTTTTGTGTAAGTGAAAAAAAGCTACCAGCAGCAACAAACAAAAGAGTGTGCATAATAATATGGAGATCATAGCATAGATGTATAAACTTCTTAGATGTATACTACTACACAACAGTAGTGTTGATAAATACATAAAAAAAAGAAAAATTCAAAGTAAATGTAGTCGCAGTTGAGAATTTTCCAATGCTTTTATAACACATACAAAAAAACATTATACGACATGCAACGACACAGGGCAAGCTTTGAGGATACATATTACTATTACTATACACAACATAGGCAATAATCTGATCTGATGACAAAAAAAACAGAAAATGTATATGCATATGTACGCTCTGCTACTACTGCTTTCTGTGTAGTGGGTAGATAAGGAAAAATGTGATTTGATCGACAAAGGAAAATAAAAAAGACGAAGGAATGTTGTTATAGACAAAGTGGGCTTGGGACTCTTGAAATGACCTGATGAAAGTTTTTTTTCTCCCTTCTTCTAGTCGTCGTCCCATAAACAGAAACTGTCAGTACCGAAGCTTGTCTCCTACAATTTTTCCTTTTTTTACACTCTCCCTATGTAACTTCTACTCTCTTCTACTTTTTTTTCTTTGTGTTTTTAGCATATAATGAGAATTCCTTTTCTTTTTTTTAGAAAAAAAGGAACACAAAAAATATACAAGGTGGTAGTTTGAGCGGTAAAGGTTCATAACACCAACGAACAGGAAGAAGACAAGAGAGAAGAAAAAAAGGTTGAATCTTATTAAAAAAAACCCAAAAAGTTGTCTATCGACGAGTTGTTGCTTTTGCTTGCATATACCATATATACCATCATCGCTTTCAACTCTCATTCTATTAAGATTTTTTTTCGCCCTTTTTTCTCTCCTCCCTAAAAAAAAGTTTACACTGAAAATTGTGTTCTTGGTTATATACATAAAGTAAATAGGTAGGCATTTTCATGTTGTGAAAAAAAGATGCTTAACTCCTCGTGCTTGCTTAGGAAAAATCATTGCCTTTAAACATTTTCCCAAGGGAACTTAACGCAGATAGAAAATGCTTATTCAACTAAATATTGGTAATAAGCCCATGTATATAGTCATATACGTATATAATCTGTGCTTAAATTAGGTATTTTGTTAGAAACACAATAGATTCAAGATTCAAGTATAGCGTAACTGGATTACCTAAAGAAATTTTATGGACATTTCATTTTTCTTAAAATCCTTTAAAAAAACTTAAACGTCAGTCATTTTTTATCAACTTCAATTCCAGAACTACATAGTTAGCAGGTTACAGCGTATTGGAGAAGAATAATTTACTGTTACATTTTTAATATGATTCTATAGAGCTATCATCATACATCGTGCCTGCTTGAGTTGAAACTGTATAAATTCGAAAATATAATCTGTGCTTAAATTAGGTATTTTGTTAGAAACACAATAGATTCAAGATTCAAGTATAGCGTAACTGGATTACCTAAAGAAATTTTATGGACATTTCATTTTTCTTAAAATCCTTAAAAAATCTTAAACGTCAGTCATTTTTTATCAACTTCAATTCCAGAACTGAGTTGTTAGAAGGTTAGAGCGTACTGGGGAAGAATAATATACTGTAAATTTTTTAATACGAATCTATCATCATACATCGTGCCTGCTTGAGTTGAAACTGTATAAATTCGAAAATTAAACAAGGGAAAGTTTTTTAATAATTGGTTTTCTAATATTTTTCTTTCCAAGAAGCAATTTTTCAGCGCGAGGCTTCAAACGCACTCGAAACTACTGAGGTTATGGAACTATGTATGCTTGAAATTGGTTGTTTAAGTGGCTTGGTCCTTTTGGCTTTGGTATACCAGAATATATTTATTATTAACGTTTATATTTATTTTTAATATGTCCTCATATTTCAGTAGTGCATGTACTTACATATATATTTATGTACATACATCTTTATGGATATACAATAATATGTAGACCAAAATACACACTTGTTATGCTTATTGTTAATAATTTATAAACATAGGTACCTACCTACATTGTCTATTGTTATAATAAGTTAAACAATATTTGTGTTTCTTGTTCCTATTTTCCTTTCTCTCTCTCTCTCGTTTGCCTATATATACCTATTTCTCTTTACAATATACATTCTGGTTCTTAGCCAAGGGGAAACATACGAGGACGCTTTTATGAGTCTATGATCAAATTTACGACTGAATAACTCATTCTTTTGCTCATTATTTATATTTTATTTCCGGTAGCAGCAGCGCTATACTTTACAACTTTAGCAGAATTTTTTTATTTTATTTTTGCATGAAAAACTTCGATTAATCCGCTCGTTTAATGTTAAAACAAACTGTGGGACAACAACAAAACTTTTTTTTCGTTTAGCTTTTTCTCTCCTCTCAAAAACTCATCATTTAAAAGCAAACATGTGTAGATTTGTATGTATGCTATACATATATGTGTAGGTACTTACCTATTATACATCTATATAAAATGTGTTCATGAGTGTGTTTTTATTTTGTGTGTTATTAGTGTACATATATTATGTAGGTATGTAGCTTTGATTATATAAGTTTGTTGTACTCTTTTTATGAATGTACATACGAGTTTATATATGTGCTCCATTCACAATAAACTATTCACGTATGTCATACATATTTTTCTTTTACTTTTTTTCCCACTGTTTATGCTTAGTTTGGGGAAAAAAGTTTTTACTTTTTAACTTTTTGTTCTCTCTTTCTTGAACTCTCAAGCAGACTTTTTTTTGTCTCTCACTAACAACAACATGTAGATACATTATTATTATTTTTTTTCTTTTTACTTCTTCTCTCATCTCTCGATCCATTTTCGTCGTTCTATACTTTTGCTCTCTGTTTGTTGCTCAAGTTAAATCTGCTTTTTTGGATTGAGTTTGTGATGAAATGGGCTCATTAACAACAATAAATTATGGCCTAATGGGCACTATTGAGTCTGGTGAGGTTGAGATTAAAAATCATTAAACAACTAAGCGAGCGAGCGAGCAGTGCGACCCGATGTTTGCATTTCCCCAGTTGTTGTACTTACACATGGAGCACTCACGGGTATAAAATAATATTATATTAAATGTAAGTACTATTGTCAGAAAGGCATTGTCGATAAATATGTTAGGAAAACGTGAGCATATTCTCTGCCCTGTTATGCTGCTACTACTACTACTTACTCATCGTTATAATATTACACCTACGCTCTAACATATTTAGTACAACAACCCCCCTCATTCCATTTCCCACTGTGTATTTCTAGAGAGAGATGGTACACAATTTTACCATCCACTGGAGAGAGATGCTACACTATATTTCGTTAAGTAGTACTTAATTTTGCCAAGTATGCGTTATAAGTACAAGGCCTACTACATCCATAAAAGTGGGCTATGATACTGTTATATTGCCATCTTCTTTTTTCTGAATCAACATTTACTTCCGCTTTGTTTGCCATCTCTCCTATTTTTAAAAACTTGGAGCATGCAGATTTACCCTCCTTCAAAATGCTGAAAATGGAATGAGGTAACGCGGATATTGTTGTTGTGAGGAGAAGATGTGCGCACAGAGTGCCTTTTAAAGAGCACTCACTCCTAATATGATGATAACATTATACTCTATTGCTACACACGTATGTTCCTCTCTACAATATTATGGCAGCAAATATGTAGCATCACCACCACCACACCTAGTTTTACTGCTTCTTCAACTCTGAGAAAATATGCTTATAATGTTCCACCACTAGACTCAATTTACATTAATTCACATCCCTTCCGCCTCTATTCATTTACACATAGAGAGAGAGAGATGTAGGAGCAGCAGAGTACTTAAACTTTACTGGAACGTAAAGGAAAAACGTCTTCGTTTTTATAAACAATGAGCATTGCTTGAAAATTGTTTTCCTCTGGCTCAATCTTCCAATTAAATTTCCACCCGTGACTGTATCAACACTCCCAAGAAAATAATAATACATATAAAAGTATCTGTTACATGTGCACCATAATATCATATAATATATATACACCTAATGAGCTACAGAATATGAAGGTATGTGTGTGTGTGTGTGTGCTTTTAGCAAAATGTCTCATACAAGTGGTTATAATGTTTCTCTTTATATTTTTTGGAAAATGTGTGTATGTGGATCAATAAAGCTTATTTTATTGTTGAGATGACTAGTACTTTTATTATGGGGTTGGATTTTCTGGTCTGAAAAAAAAGGACAAGAGATTAAAATAAAAATGGGATATTATATATTTTTCTTGGGAAAAACTGGAAATGAAACATCTGCGTTACATTACTTTATTGCAGGTTACCCCAACGATGTTATTGGTCCACAAAAGAGAATAAAAATTTCATCAAGGCTAACAAATGGTCGAGTGGACAGCCGTCACATTTCAGAACATGGTCATTCAGATCTGGCAGCAGCATCATCTTATTACGACTTTATGGAGCTCAATAAAGATGGAAACCGGGAGAATGTGGATGAAGGGATGATGATGATGTTAAAGCAGAAGAGGAGGAAGAAAGCAAGTGAGTTTGAAGAAGAATGGAAAAAGAACAAGTCGAAGAAGCAGCAGCAGCAGCAAGAATTTAGCTGGGGGAAAAACGAACAGGATGGTGAAGAAGATGATGATGATTATGATGATGATGATGATGAACATGATGAAATGTCGGACCAAGCTTTAGTCCTTGGTAATACTGGAGGAAAGTCGTCGTCGTCGGAAAGTTCGGAGCCTTCAGCAGCAGAAAATCCTGCATGGAAATTGTTGCACCGAGAAGAAGTAGAAGACGCACAAGATGAAGAAGAAGAGATTAGTAAAAGAAGCAGAGGCAATAAGAAGGATGATGATACAGCTCCTCCTGTTCCAGACAATGTTGTTGGTGGCATTATTGCTGTAAGCAACACTGGTAGAACTACTAATGGTCACTGGGATGATCCTGTCAAGGAAGGCTCATCTTTCTTGAGCATGGGTCGCACAACTCATGGTGGTCGTGTTGCTACTGATGTGTATAAAAAAAGTGATGGGAGCTTAAACAGCAAAAGACTAGGAAACAAGGCTACAGCCGCGTTTCGAACGATTTCTCACAAGTCTACAATAAAAACTGGTACGCCAGAACCACGGCCACCACCACCACCACCAGCTTCGCATAGACATTATGTTTGTTCGCCCCAGGACTATGAAATACTTAAGGTACGTGGTCTGAGTTACGATATTAATTTAGATATCTTCTTTTTTTCTTTACTTTCTCAGTTTCCAGAAGCAGGGAGTATATACACATCATCATGCCATAGCACACTTTCCTCTATTCTTTCCTTTTTCTTTATTTCCCTCTTCTCATAGAAAATACAAATTAGCAGCTGAAACAGCGCTGTGAATATAGTAATTGCAGAGGGGCTAAAGAGAAAAACCGGGTGTCTAATAATATTCTCTCCTTTGAATTTATGTATATAGCCGCACAATAACACTTACTACCTATTTTTCTTTTTCACTTACATAAATACATCCGTTTTCTCTGTGTGTTTGGCTTGATGTACATTTTCGCAGCAGCACACACACGTACACTACTTATTTCTCTCTTTCTCTTTCGCAAAGTTCAACTCTTTTTTTCTGTTTTCATTTCAATTCAATTCAATGCTCGCTAACTTGTTCCATCCGATTTCCTTCTTTCTTTGCACGAGAGCTCTTTCCTCTCTCTCTCTCTTTCTTACTTTCCAACTCTCCTTTCTTTTTTCAAAAGAGCTTTCACTTTTGACAACTTTTAGTGTAACACGCACAAAGGCATGCCGAATCATCATGTATTTAACTCAACCCCGTTTTTACCTATTTTTCCCTCCAAGAAGAATTACAAAGATAAGTTTTTGCACTGAAGATGAACTAACTAAGCATACAAACATATACATAATAGATATAAATACATACATATATCTAAAAACAAAAAAAAAGACAGTAACGCGCTATCACTTTTTTCCTATCCCAATTCAAATCTCTTCTTTTTTTGTCTGATAGTAGAACGTATCGCTGTGCATTACAATATTATCACAGGAGTTAATGCGTGCGAGGAGAAATGTCTGTCTTGGTAGTAAAACTTGCCATGAGGAAAGACATTGCCATGAAAACAGAAAAGAAAGCATTATTATTATTATTTGACTTTTTGTGGTAGACGGTTGTAGAAACATCATCACCAACACCAACCCACTACTATATAGCCACCCACTCACATTACTACACACACATTATTATAGTTACTACCACCGAACAACTTGTACAAATATTTGTAGTTGGTTACTTCGTTATGGCTTTATGATAGACATATTTTATAATTTATTGTTTTTCTGGCTTGTAAACGATCCGAACCATATAAAGTGCCCGTCCAGAATCTTAAACAGTTCTTAACACAAGTAAAAAAAACACATGAAAACTTCTAACCCTTAAATATATAGCGTCATAAAAAATGAAATGAACGACTGCATATATAGGCACTGCACATCATTGTGTGTGTTTATAGAAATAGACGAGTGTCAAAAGTAAATACTAAATAAACAAAACAAAGAGTGAATGCAAAAAAAATAACATGTAGTTGTAAGCTGGAATGTAGCTGTTGGAATAATAAATGACAGGAAAACAGCAGATGCCGACATTATTAAGCTCTACAAAATTTGCGAATATCTGTTTTGTTCATTTTGTTTTTTGCAGAGAGAGAGAGTTGAGTATATGGTTTTGCTTCACAATTGTTGTTTGTGCAAAAAAGAGCAATAAAGTAAAAGCCGTGTGTGCATGTGGTTAATATATATGCATATATACTACCAAAAAACTACGTAGTTTAGAGTTTTGGAAGCTTTGTTGTTTCGTTCAAAACCATATCATCACATCACCATCAACAATATTATTATCTGTGTGTATCATAATGGGCAACAAAAGTAGGACTACTAAGTTGTATAATCCTTTTTTGTCTTTGTTTTATTTTATTGTTGTGCACACACACAACCCCAGGCTGAACTTTTCCAGTATGACATGGCCAAGTTAATGAACCATATCAAGTTGATGACATCTGTCTCAAATGACGCTGTTGCTACTGATGATCATTATAATGATGATGCTACCACCACGGTGTTGAGAGAAAAGAGGAGAGATACTAACAATGCTGCTGCTGCTACTGCTGTTGATACTGCTGCCGCAACAAACAGTGTTGGTCGATACCCACGGGAAGTAGTGAGAACGATGGGCGATGATGGTGAAGCTCCCTGGAGCGACATGATGATGATGGCGGCCACCACTTCATCCCCTTCGTCGCCGCCGCCACCATGGTTAAATATGGAAGGTGATGGACCGGAAGCTGATAAAGACAATTTACTTCGTCATATATTCACTTTACTGGATCGAAATCATGACAGTGTCCTGGAGTACATTGAGCTATACAAAGTAAGTTGAGTGTTAAGCCGTGTTCTTGTTCTCTAAAACATGCATTGCAACAAAAAAGTGTATACAGAAAAGAGAGAGCAAATGCATAAGAAAAAAACACAATACAATAACCAGTCTTAACAGTAGGGTTTCTCTAAGAAAAAAAACTGCTCTCCCTTGTTATTTCTATTTTCTACACTTACGCTTGACTACATACAATAACACTGTGGGCTACGATACGACGTGCTCAAGACAAAGGACCACCATTTTTTTGCCTACCATTATCATGATCCTGGCCATAAGAAATACGGTGATGCTTATATGCCCACACTACCATGTATATTGTTGTATATATACCTACATGATACGTTACAGCGTAGTAGCCTGCATTACACATGTACATGTTATTCAAGCTTTCGTCCAACTTGCATAAAATAAAAAACGCAGTCCAGAAAAAAGAAGAACAAGTGTCTTGCCTATTTTTCACCAGCGGTTCATTTCCCAGAGAAAAAAAAACGGATGTTATTCAAGCTTTCGTCCAACTTGCATAAAATAAAAAACGCAGTCCAGAAAAAAGAAGAACAAGTGTCTTGCCTATTTTTCACCAGCGGTTCATTTCCCAGAGAGAAAAAAACGGAAAATTGTCTCAAATAAAATGATGGCATTATAAAGTAAAGTATATATACAACCCATGCATGTACAGCAATTATACATACTACTAACCTTATCTACATATTATGTAGACAATCCAATATATATAGTATTCATAGGTGTACATATATGTAAACACTTATCTTATCACACTAGTTAGGTACGTATACTTTTTTTATTACGTTGGCATATATAAAGAAAGGACAGCTCAAAAAGTAAATTGTAATGCAAAATTGTAGGCAGGTATACTACATCTGTATTAAATAAACGACAGGCATATTAGACGTTTTCGTGTTTCGCCAGCTAAGCTGAAAAAATTATACAGAAAAAAAATAACAGTTACGACATTACAAAGAGCTGCCCTTAACCAGTTCATTCCTCTTTTTTTTGTAATGCAAAAGGATGCACAAATGGACTGTTAATAGTGACAGTTACGGTTAACAGCTCAAAAAGTAAATTGTAATGCAAAATTGTAGGCAGGTATACTACATCTGTATTAAATAAACGACAGGCATATTAGACATTTTCGTGTTTCGCCAGCTAAGCTGAAAAAATTATACAGAAAAAAATAACAGTTACGCCATTACAGAGAGCTGCCCTTAACCAGTTCATTCCTCTTTTTTTTTGTAATGCAAAAGGATGCACAAATGGACTGTTAATAGTGACAGTTACGGTTATTACATTTGAACCGGTAGTGTGTTGTTATCATCGGGTGAAATATGTACGTGTAGAGCTTGTCGCAATTACGATGCGATGTGAGCAAAGAAGGTGCAATCGCAATGATTCTGCTATTTTTCAGTCTCAGTTTTTATATCCCTTTGTCAGGGGCGAAATAATATATGTAAGTAGCAGTACTAGCAGAGTCGCAGCAGCACAAGTGAAAGTATGCTCCTTGCTTGGTTTTTTTTTTGTTTAAAAAAAAGTGGAGCATGCACAGAGACGGATAGCAAAGTAGGCAAAAAAAATGCTTTCATACAATGTCTACTATAGATTATAGTAGTATGTTTTTTAGCATGTCGTCGTTCTTCTTGCTTACTCACCTTCATGCCATGAGACACGTACATGATACGATAACATGAGGGAACACGTTAAAATTATTTTTGCAAACATACCTAAATGTATGTAACACACAGGCCGAGATGGAGAACCAACTGGAGCTGTATAGTCCAGAGAAGACGGGCTGCCAGTTCAGGGATTTCCTCCTTTTTGATGACACGGACCATGATGGCCAACTTCATGTCAACGAATTCTTTTCGAGCTTTAGCCATTTTTATGGTAATCTCGTGTATTTATATAAAGTGAATTGAAACCAGGCCACGTACGCCCTCAATTTATCACTGCTTTGGGGGTTTTACTCCCGGTTTTATATGCTTTTTATCCAGACATCACCATGATCTCGTTAGACAAAGCGTTGGAAACGAAGCACACACGGGCAGTGGAGGGTGATACTGTGGTACTTCGATGCGATATTACAGGAAGTCCACCGCCTTACATTCAATGGAAAAGATACGGGACCGGGTTGTCTCAGATGGCGAGCCCTGGAATGAAGAGTAATATTGACGGAACCTTTTCATTGACAAATGTCCACATGATTCACGCCGGCCATTACTCCTGCGAGTCCCCGAGGAATCCTGAGGTTGTTCAAACTCATATTGTTCAAGTTGAAAGTAAGCATAAATACGGGATTTTATTATAACAATATTGATTTCGTTCAATATTATTATTATATACCAAGAATGTTGAGAGAGAGGGAACATGTTTGACGCTGTGGGCGATGTGGGAGATTGCAATAAACAAGAATCACTTTCCTGACAATCTTGAGTAATAAAAGTATTGAATCCAATCCACGACGCATGAGGATGAAAGTCATGTATTCATTGTCACACAAAAGCACGCTTCATAAACTTATGATGATCTTTTATGATTTTTTTTCACACAATGTATTATTATTATTATTATTATAGCCCAACCTTACGTTGTGATCAGCCCAAAGGCGAGTTGGAAACGACCCGGCGAAGAGCTGCTTCTCATCTGTCGTCTGGTCCTTCCAATCACAGATTCATCATCAGAAAAGGAAATTGCAACTGGTCACTCGGCTGGATCAGCCCACTGGAGTTGGTTATTCAATGGGGTGCCATTGAGAGAGCTGCCAAAATCTGATAGCAACAATAACAATAAATACATTTTTGAAAACTCTTCTTCGGAAGAAGACTCAGCGGGAATCAGTCGGCTTCGACTCCAGGAGATTTATTTCCAAGACATGGGATCTTACTCTTGCATTTACGAGAATGCGGCGGGAATTGGGATAGCTGCCGCCTCACTTGTCGTTATTGATCCAAACTCTAAACCAGGTTGGTAATATTATCACTATACGCTTTCTTCATAATAATATTAACGTCAAGATTTTTTTTCAAAAGAAAAAAAAAAGAAGGAAGAGTGTTAGGAAATAAAAATATTTTTTATCTACGTATGGCGTAAAATTCCCCAAAAAAACATAATACAAAACAAACTCAATAAGAAGACGAAACAGCAGAGGCAACATGAGTTGTTGTAGGAGCAGTAGTAGTAGTAGTAGCAACAGCACATTAAATTATCATCACATCAAAAGGCGGATAATATATTGCATAATAATGTCAGTATTTGTGTGGGCTTTTGTTTGCTTTCTCGGTTTCTCTCTGTGTGCTCAACTCATGCTCTACGTATCAAAAACAACATCATCTTTCTCTGTACCACTTTTACTACCTTGTGTGTGCTATTTCAACAACTCAAAAACTCAACACATATCCCAACTTACGACATTACACCAACCAAACAACAGAAGTTCAAGCCTTGCACAACACGAATGCCAAGCAACTTCTCGTATTTCACAGGAGCGGGCTTGCCTCTTACAGCGCTGAAAACTGCGGTTGGCTTTGGGAAATATTTGGTGATGACGTTCTTCAATCCTCAACCGAGAAGGGAAAGGATGTGGTGGTATGTTGAGACGTTTATACTTCTACAATATACTACGTATATATGCTATATTATGGTTATGATTACATGCGTGTATGACAAGCTTTACGACATTATATATCAAAATGCTTCGATTAATTTGCCCATTTAGAGTACATTTGTGTTTTCAACCCCCTGCTGCTGTAGCGTATCATATCAATAATATGAGTTCTTGGCAAAGCCCATCAGTTTGTTTGTGTGTTCAATCTAATTATCCTCATTAATAATAATAATAAAATCTTGTCTGCTGATAATTATACCTCTGCTGCTGCTTCTCCTTTTGAATGAGTTCTTGGCAAAGCCCATCAGTTTGTTTGTGTGTTCAATCTAATTATCCTCATTAATAATAATAATAAAATCTTGTCTGCTGATAATTATACCTCTGCTGCTGCTGCTTCTCCTTTTGTAAATACTAGCATGATGTCGTACATTATGATGATATGATATATTTATCATAATATTGGATTAGTGTGAGCCTTTCATGGAATTTTCTCTTTCTGTTCTGGTTTCCTTTGTAGACACGAGCCGTTTGTGATCAATTTCATGGCGTGTGTGATTGGGGCATTGCAGTCCAGGTTTCTCCAAACTATGTGTATGCATCACAGCCCTCCCAAGGTAGCATTTTGCTGATAGAATATTGGTGCAGTACAGTCCATTGGCAATGCAGTTGGGAGTATTGACACGTGTGCCAATATCAAAAGATTGGAATACGTCCCGTACACTGACCAGCTTTGGATTAGATGTGAAGTAGTGGATAAAGATAAGAAGGGACAAACAGTTTTTTTCAACGTGGTTGAAAACGCCAGCAAAGGGGATCATCGCCACAAGGCCATTCAATTTCCGCTCCACCAACAACATCAACATCAACATCAACGGCGGCGGGGAGAGGATGATACTACTCCAGTTGTAGCTGGTGGTACTGGTACTGGTGAAGGTCCCGTCAGGATTGCTGAAATATATCTTCCATCTCATCAAGATGGAAAGCGAGGGAAGAAGGATTGTCAGTTCGCATTCGTATCCCTTTCAGATGAGCAGTCACTGCGAGCGATAGACTTGAAAACATTTACATATCACAAGAATAGTTATCTCAACCTCACCAAATTTTCATGCATTCCTCATCAAATCCACTTTTCTCTTTCATGTAAGTTACCATCACCTATCACGCAGTAGTAGTGTATAGTGTAGAAGTAGTATCAGTATCTGTAAACTGAAGAATGAAAAGGTAGAGAAGAACGAAAAAACACTGGGAGTGAGGGAAAAGGGAAAACGAGAAAAAAATAACATATGTCGGAGCAGAATTTATTAGTTTTCTCTTAAATGAAAATAGTTTCTCGTTTTATTTAACCTCACTTTTTCACTCTCTCTCTCTCTCCCTCTTCCCGTATGTATACGTATGAATGTACATAAAAATGTCTTTTTGTTGGTTGTTTGGGTCCAGGTACCATTAGTATTATCAACTGTTTGGATCCTCAAAGGAAAACTCCAAACGGTCAACTTGTAGTTGATACACTAACCAATAACGTTCGCTATAAAACGTCGGAAATCAGTGGGATCTCCATTGTTTCCTCAGACAATCGCATTCTTCTACACAGAAAAGCATGTGGAGAACAATACTCATTTGTTCGTACAGCGAATAGGAGGTACGTATGTACACATTACATAAACTTTTCACTCATTGTTCATCCGATTAAAAATGTATTTTTTTACCCGTTGCTTGGCTATATATCCACATTTCATGGTGATTTGCAGCGTGTAGTAAACCCACTTTTTTTTGCATAAAAAAAAGTTTCATTCATGCATGCGGAACATGTATTTGTGATTATGTGCTAACTATTTACTGATGTGTTTATGTTGTTTCGCTTTACTTTTCACTATGCGCAGTATACGAAATTAACCTTCTTTCCCATTTCCTCCTGTCGAATCATTACACAAATGTACGGGTTGTGCATTCAACGATAACTGGAGCGTATGCCAGCGTAGCAAAACTACCGACTGGGAAGGAAGTCGTAATAAGTTTGCAAACAGGTAATTATTACATATATCACCATTATTACTATGAAGTAGCCGGGCAAACCCGAAGGGCTTGCAAGGATAGATTATGTGAATGATCTGTTTGTCTGTCCGTATGTCACAAGATTAACTTAAAATACGATAATGAGTTTCGGAATTCTGTTTTCGGTATGCCAATCTACGTCACCCGGGCATCTGAAATCACTATGCAGGCACGCACTCACATTCCCCGGGGAAAGCATGCCTAGTTAGTAGAGCAAGAATGTACTTTAATATATGAGCCGAGGTGGATGTTCGAAAATAGCCCTCGAATTGGGTTCGAAGTGTATCTGGAGGTGGGGAAACTTATTTAGAACGTTGCAATGCTCTAGTTATTATCATATAATAATAATATATATCCGTTATTTACAAGTAAATAATTTTATGTACACAATATGCTCTTGAATAAACACTGCATCCCTGATATTAGCAGTGGTGAAATCATGTGTACAAGTATATTAATATAATTTTGATCTGCCATCCCACTTTCACCGACGTCGGGTTTCCTTTACTTGTACACTTACCTATATCGGGCTTACTTGATGGGGAAAGCAGAGATACAAAGTTCAAAGCCTCTTTTGCAACCACGCAACTACTTTTGTTGCAACCACGACATCTTGCAGCCAACCGGGCAATTTAGCAGGAACACATTCAGAGGGGCGCCTGTGCTTTCTTTAAACCTGTATATGTGGCAGTTGTGTCGCATGCGGAACGTAGCATCATTTTCTAGACTTTGTCTACTATTCTGACTTTCTCTGACTATATACCTCGTGGTTAATTGAAGTTAATGTTATTTTTTCAGGTGATGTGCAATCAGTAGACGATCTATTCAATATGGTGCCTCACAACAGTAGAGCGTCTGCCTTGTACCCAATGGACAGCGCATTCCCCTTAAAAACGGATAAAAGTGTTATTGTGATGAATGCAGAGACGTTAAGACCGAGATGTAAATTTTACGAAGAAATCCCTGAACTACAGAGTTTCTTGACAGTACAATCGTAAAATTTTATTATAGTTAAAAATAAAAGAAATAAAATACCTAACTTTGTTATGTATAATTGATTTATTGTGTACAATGTATACATATCGAAGAGAAAAATTTATTAACTTTACTAATAAACTAAAAATTATAAATTCTTGGGCAATTCAAAGTACTCATTTATTTGCGTGTTTGCGCAAGAAGCACCAAAAAAACATTCTCATCATGATAGCACATGAAATATGATTTATTCTAGACTCGAAAAATAATTAATTGAGATAATGAATCAGTTAAGCATGATGGGATGGCTTTATTTATACCTGGTGTCATTTTTGTTTTTCCAAATACCAGTTGTCAAATCTCCCAACTTAGAAACATGCAGAATTAAAATCGAGTGTCGCGTATTTAAAAACTAGTGCAACGTAAACGACTACTTATTTATTTTTAAAACTTAATGAAATAATATAACGGGCAGGTAAAGTGTATATACTTGGCAGGATGGAATTAAAATCTCTAAGTCCGTACAATTTGGTTACTAGTTGGTTTGGTGGTTGGTATTTTTAACAGTGTCCGAAATTGCTGCTAATCTTTTTTCTATTTATTAAAAAAATTCTATTAACTACATTAATGTTGGATGTAATAAAATTCACTGGAAATGGAAATCGATATATTTTTTTGTAATATTTTAAGGTTTTATTAGAATCATCGATAATTAAATCAGAAGCTACATTTTAAAATGAAATCTTTCCTTATTTTGCCTTTACAGTTCCATTACTTTTGTTAATCATATGGGCATAAAAATTATCGTTATGATGTTATTAACATTTTTTTTAAAGTCTCAAGGCATTTTATATGAAAGAAACATTAAAATGATCATTACATTACAATGTTGGACATTTAACTTTCCGAAAAGCGAACAGGTTATTAGTTTAAAGACTTAATAATCTTGGTCAAAAAAATTATTCAAGTCATACACGGAGTTATTTAAACAAAATAAAACAAAACAGACTTTTGGACAAAATCCGAAACTTGCAAAACTGGACATTTCTGTGTAGCTCACTTCATCATCATCATCATAAAACTACCTAAAAAATTAAATGTTCTTACTTTTGCAAGACTATATACTTTATTCTATACAATGTCTTACTTTACTGCACATCAAATACAACATTTTTCAATCATTTGATCATGATCATTTTATAGCAGATACACATAAAATCTTATTACGTTACAAATTATAATAATACCCATAATGCGTAATTTAATATTCTGATCAAAAAGTTTCCATTTCATATTTATATTCTTTTTATACTTTTACGAGTTACATGCATACATATATTTCGTTATCGTACTCATCTTACAAGGGTATTTGATTATATAAATGTGACACATACATTGTTGGAATGATATATAATATATTATTATTATTATTATTATTATTATTAGCATAATGAATATATATTTATGGTGCAAATTAATTATATATTATATGCGCATTTTGTAGTGTGATCCGTGTGACAAAAAAGTGTGCAATGTTATTCTGGATAGGCTAAAATAAATCTATTTTTTGCTGATCTGTGTAAATTATATATTCAAGTGGCTTTTAATTAAAAATGTATTGTTTACATATGTATATATCAATTAGGTAAATGTTATTTGGTACACCCTTTCGTAATAATAATAATTATAATAATATTTTTTTATGTTTTTTCCCACTATTGCACATACCATAAATATATTGTTTGTATATGTTTTTTTCTTTTACTCTTTGAGATATATACCTATGTATAATATATGTAGTGATGATAAAGAATGTTTCTTATTTTCTTAAAAAAAAATTATTTTATTTTTTAAAATATTTACAATTACAACCAAAGGATACTATGAGGTCCATGAAGTCCTCCAATCTGACAATTCACTGTTCGAGTCTGACCATTTATTACAAAAATAGCGTCAGTAGACGGAGTGGCGATGTATTTACTGAATAGGCCTTGTGATGATATGGGTCGCTGAGGGCTTTTCCATTGCCCATGAACGAGAACTGTACCGACGCCCGATACCATCTCAACTTTCCCTGTGAACAGGAATAAAAGACAGGAAAAGATTAAGCCAATTTATTCAACATTCACTTTTTCTTAAACTGTCGTGTTAGCGCTAATCACAATAGAGAGAGAGAGAGAGAGACGAGAAATCCAATAAAAATAATTGTGTGTCCAAACCTGATTCTAAATCTACGAAAAGAACGTCGTCTTTATCCACGGAGCTCGCGAACAAATCATACGTATGGGAACGCTGTGATGGAAAGAAGGTTACATCACTCACATTCAGTGACGTTTTTACATCAAACGCAAACTCCAGGCCATTTTCTGGGAAAAAAGTAAAAATGTGCACCCATATACATACAACATACATACTTATGTATACATATTATTTAAATATCCAATATCCTTTAAAAAACTCAAGCTAGTCTTTTATTTTTCCGCATTCTGCCACTTTCAAAAGAAATGAAACCCTTACCTCGAACATATAACAGCAGTAGCGTAGTTCCATCTGAGCCATGTGATACTGTTACCAATTTGCGACTGTCAGGACTGAGATACGGCCTCCCAAAGCGGTCTCCTTTGTAATACACAACGGAATCTGACAGAGCATCCATTACAAGCTGTCCTGTAGGTCGATTAGTAACGGGCTCGAAACATTCCACAATGACCATTCCATCTACATCAGTCGTTGTAAGCACAAAAGTAACAAGTTACAAATTTCAGTAGCTGCCGCATTCATTCTTTGTGCACAGCACAACATGTGAAAGAAAAATCCCTAGTTTTGTAGATCGGTAACAACAACACTTAAATATATAATTCGTTGGGGAATGAGAAGAGAAGAAAAAAAGAGATGACCATACTCAAAATACACAGCACACTGCTGGGGATAAGTGATGCAGAGAGAGCGAGAAACTAAAAGTATACGTAATAAACTGATCGTTTGAATGTTGTCTGTTAAGTAATAAATGGGAGCACACTGCTGGTGAATAATATGATGATTTTAAATGCTGGCTCTATTTGGTATCTAGCAAAATCAGTGCAATAAAAAGGTGTATACGGCATAAAAAATAAATAAGGGTAGAATTTGGCAATCATTTCTCGTGGGATTTTTTTTCACACGCATAAAATGTACCATGGGCTAAAAGTGTAAAAAAATTCAAATTAGATTTTCAGATGAAACTACTACTTGTATACATACTGCAAGCTGTATTGTCAGTATCCACATTTTTTCATCCTCCAAAGTAATCTATTTGGTGGACAGAGATTTTCAAATGAATTTAGCGATTAGGTATAAATATTGTATAAATATAAATGCGGGCATTTTGGAAGTACGGGCAAATTACTTGGAATAAATCAATAAGTAAATGCGTGAATCTTTAAATCTGCAACATGGGTTGTGCTGTAGTAATAATAATGACACTGTCATCGTCAGCATATTTATTCAAATGAACTTTGTTTTCGAACTAAACGTGTTATTTGAAGTGTACGCGTAAAAAATAAAAACACGGTTGTTTTTGTTGTATTTTACATAGCTATCTGATTCTAATCACCCTAAAAGTACCCCCTCTCTTGGCCATAACAATTACAGTGCCACGAGGCATTTTCTAGCTACACACATACGAACTGACAACCCGTATCCGTTTTGTAATAATTGTAAATGTACATGCATAACAACGCAAGGAAATTAAATTGTCTCATTTCTCCAAAAAAAATGTGAGCAACAGACAACAGAACAGGGTGCTTTGAATGCATTAAAGAAAATGAACGTGGGCAAACACATTAAAAATTTGTTCAATTACACAGCTAATCTCGTCATGTCGTCATTATTGCAACAGAATATAGGAGCGTTGAGAG
This sequence comes from Zhuqinia jingwanae, assembly GCA_027744095.1. NCBI lineage: Eukaryota > Metazoa > Arthropoda > Collembola > Entomobryomorpha > Paronellidae > Zhuqinia > Zhuqinia jingwanae. The sequence continues at coordinate 26,163 of JAHZNC010001121.1, forward strand.
AGAGAGGATAACTGTTGATAGGCACCCCACATATAAGCAAGCATATAATATGTATGTATTATATAATGGCTGTGCTGACTAGTGTGAAAGTAGCAGACAACTTTCACTTTCTCTTTGTTTCTCTTGTTGTTTATTTATCAAAACATGGGCGCACCTAAAGTTCTTGGTTGTTGCTTCTTGGTGTGTTTTTGTTGTACCCGCATTGTTGTACATTATAGAAAAGAGGCGAGATTGAAAAATAACGCTTGAACAACATGAAACATGAAAATGGTTTGTTTAAAGAAGTGTATTTGTATTGTAAAAAAAGGAAAAAAAAGTGGTGAGGATACAAAAAAATCAACAAGATAACAAAAACGGGAGTGTGCAAGCGGAATAGTACACTTACATTTGCCAACAATAACCAAAACGCGAAATAGGAAACCAAGTGGGAGTTAAGACTGGAGCAATAATATTATTATTATTACTGCTACTACTACTACTACATACATACATATTTACTAGAGAGAGCCACTGTGGAAATCTACTTTTCCCGTGGAAAACACCTCTTCTTCTCGCTCGTATTTTTTTATTATTTTCTTGTATTGTTGTTTTTATTATGCTTAGGTATTATATGGGTTGTAATAATAATATAAATTGTGTAAACGTATTATTATTGGACAAGAAGAGAGGACAGTGACTTACAGAGGGCTGAGAACTCGATATGTTGAGGAACACAGTTGTAGGGTGTGAGATCGACGGACTTTGTGTACCTCAGTGCAATCAAGTCCATCTTGTAGAGTCCTCTCCCATTTTTATGAGACACGTAACCATAGCGAAACTGTGAGCTGGACTTGAGGTCCGGCGGTAGGAAGAGGGCCTCCACCAGGTCAAAATGACTGTCAATCGGCTCTGGATGTACTGTGTGATGCTTTCGCTTTTCCTTCGCGTCGCGAATAACTTGAAGCGTCTTCTGAGAGTCATCATCTTCCGATCGCCAGCACTCAACCCAGACCTGATCTAAATGGGGAACGTAGTGGAGTTCTACAGGGTAGCGATCTGTTGGAACGACGTCGACAACTACCATTTGAGCTGTTGATATGACAAGGACTCGATCCATCTTGGGCTGGGAGATGTACACGTAAGTGGATGAAACACGGATAGCTCGACCCCACTCACAGATCACTCCATGGTCTCCACAGACGTATTCCTGCTGTTAATAAAAACCAGTGGATGATATGAGAGAGTTGATACCCACACAGTCATACACGTGCTACATACATTGTTGTAGGTATCTATCTACTTTCACTGTCTATACTACTACTACTACCTATTTACAACAAGCAAGCAATAAAACATACACCATCCTATCATCATTTAGTACCTACACACATCTTGGAATGAAAAAATATATATATAGAAATAAATAATGCTTCTTCGTCAACTGACGTCTCATTGCAAAACGGAGAGCAGCAGTTCTTACAAATTGCTTGTTCATGCCCATCATCATCATCATATATACATGACGATGGATGTCGTCCTCCTTCACACTTTCACTCAAGTGTACCTATACGTACCGCACTCTTGGGCACAGACAAAAGGGCCGAATAAGCAAACTGTTACCCGGAATGTGTAAAAGAGACTGAAAAGAAAGTATAATGTGTGCCAACCTGCTCGGCTCTTCAACAAAAAGCAACATCTATCTATATGACATCCATTTCCTTTTTTTCTATTCGAATCAATAAAAAAGGAGCAAATCACTAGGGAGGGAAAAATGAAGGAGAAAAAAAATTGGTGCTGTTTGATTCTACTTTTTTTTCCTGGAAAAATCTTCCTTTTTTTGTCTGATGTCATCGTGAGAAGAAGAAAAGGGTGGTAAATGTAGTGAGAAATGAGCAAGCAAAAGCACAAAAAAGCGGTTTATTGTGTATACTACGCACACACTACTATATTGCGGACTGCTTCCATTTACCATTAACAATACTGTTATTACCTGAGTTCCGGGGATTATATCTGTCGCTTGAATTTGATGCTGAAGTCGACAATTTGTTGGGTCATAAACGGAGATTCCACGCTCATGAAATACAAAGAACTGCGAGTCGTTTGCTTGAACTGAGTGAAAAAAGAAAAGAAAATAGAATTCATTCGTTATGCATGGATGGGTGTTTCTTGTAATGGAAAAAGAAACAGGCCTTTTATATAATAGTATAGTAGCGGAATAAACTGAAAATGTTTCGGTTGAAGGGAACAACCGACTTTTGACCTTTTTATTGTAGGGTCTAAAATCCAGTGGGTTTCTGATTTTACGTAAATTTGTAATTTGTAATCAGAGACATGCTTTCACGCCATATAAAACAATTTTAATTTAAGGTTTAGTTTGTTTAGACGAAGATTCCACGCGATTGACACCGTTCAATTGCAATCGTCTCATTTAACAAGTAAAGTTATGTAGATATATGATCATTTGATCATAATGGATGATATATCTATCATAATTTGATTAGATGTTTAGGTGGCCTGTTTAGACAATGTGCGAGTAAATCATTTCTCGGTTTTTGAATATTATGGTGGTTTTGCACCTGCACAAGTTGTTTCATGTTGAATGAATCATACCACCAATCAATTTCGCATGAATGTTTGACATGTGCAAGAACCACATGTCTTTCTGAAAGTGTGGCTCCTAACTTTACTTCCATTTAATATATTGGTATATGTGTATTGTCTCATGTGGATTTGGAGGTATAATGGTTGTACTACTAACTAAAAGGATGGCATGGATAGTAATTGATTACGCTCAAGAGAACTCTGCTGTAAAGATCTATTCATAAGTGTCACATTATCCTTGTTTACCAATTTATCCTCCATCGCTGGTTTCTTATCAATGAGAGCAATTTCACTTTCGCCCACACTGGCTTATATAAATTGTGAAAAGGAAAAGTAATGTGTACCTAATCCAAGATAAATAACATTTTATATATAAATAGAAACAGCAAGGACACTCCCTACTGCGGTTTGGCATTTCAAAACTAGTTCATCAGGTACATACATACATACGTAATGGCATGAGGTTTAATATTCATCTGGATACTCATGGTTCAAATGTATCGTATTGCAGCAGTAAGGAAGAAAAGTGGTTGAGGTACACTTTTAGATAATAAATTTGATACAAAATGTAAATAGAGACCCACATTTGCATTAGTACTGGTTAACCGCCCCAAGTTTGAGCGAGAGAGGAGAAGAATGAAAGCGAGAGGAAGCAAACAAGACAGAGAGAGAGGGAAACTGACTTTTGCCTCGTCTCACTTTGCAAAGACGATGGAGGTGGCGGTGTGCTAAACCAACTGTACCAAAATGATGTAACAAGGTACATGGAAAAATGATATACATTACATATACATGTATTTTGTATATACACCCACCTGTAGACGGAGTCTGTTGATCAATAACCACAAG
>JAHZNC010001122.1:0-20364 GCA_027744095.1 Zhuqinia jingwanae
GTGTTATTACAAAACTGTCGCGCAGTAATACTTTGCGGGTTTGTGTACCAACGCACTCACCATAAGTAAATATACGCTACATACAATATAATATTTTTTTTGAGACTTTGTTCTTCATTTGCCATCATAAAGTATCAAGTTTAAAGTTTTTACCTCCTAAATAGATCCCGATCAATGAAATGAAGAAAAAAAACATACGTACATATTATATGACATCCATGCAAGGTTCAATGACAACAACTACCGACCGCGTCGATGATGATGATGATGATGACAATGATTGCTCTTGTGCCATTTGTGAAACAAGATTGCTCGTTTCGCTTTCTTCCACTTTTAATTTCATTCGTTTCGCCCATTTTACGACCCTATACCAGTCAGAAGGCCATGTCAAGTTACTACTGAAATGGATATATATATTCTGATAAGTAGTATTATTCCTTTTAAAATTTTGCTACTGTTTGTATTTGTATAGTACACCACCAGCTTATAATTTCGGCAACACAGAAAGACAGAAAGATAGATTTTTTTTCAATTCTATATAATACGTACATATTTCAAGGTACATTAAATCGACAAGTATCTTGTCCTACCGGTAGAGTTTAATCTCCACCGTACATATAAATTCATTGAGCATATTATGTGAGCACATGCATATTATTTTGTAGTTTTAATTGGGGACACACATGGTCTTCTTCATGGTCTATTCTTTTTATGCTACCAATATTACCAAATAATCCATAGCCAATGCAATTGAATTTTATCCAACAATATTATGGCAAAATCCTGTGTATTTTGTATGGTGCAAGAAGCACTTTCCTGATGAACCTTGAAAAATAAAAGATTCAATATTGATTCCCTTTGATTTGATACTACTACATGGGAGCTTAATGCAATCTCCTTGGTTTATTATTAGTAATAATAGGACTCCCCAACATAATCATGGCACGGTACACATGTGTATAATAAATACATACAGCGTAACACTTCAAAGGCTTACAACAAGCATAACAGTTAGTAGTACAAAAATGTCTTTCAAAGCTGATAATCCTATTGTATCTATTCTCTTTAATAATATGTGTATTACTGCTACTGTTATACTATTGCTTTCAGTGAATCTTTCATTGTAACTTCTCAATCTTCTTTTCTAAGCGAATTTAAAAAGTGAGTGAGTGAATGAGCATATTACTACTACAAAACTGCTTCTCTGCGTATTGCGTATATCTGTACTTTTGCCTCTCTTCCTTCCTATCGGTTTCAATCTGATTACTAATCCATGATTCATGATCATAGAATCCTACTGCGAGATAATGAAAGGAACAACGCGGAGACTTGTAATATGCATAATTCAGCCAAAAATTCCTTCTTAATCTGATTGAACGTATCCCTGAACTATCCCATATATATTTCAAAAAATATATCTATTTTTTTCTTTTCATTCTTCATAACCCCTTTCCCTTGGCTCACTTTTTAGATATCACACACAATTGCAAAGTAGCTTTGCAGTGGTATATAGCGTTAAGCTATAAGCATTGTGGAGGTTGTTGCTGCATTGATGATGTCGGTGGTGGTGATTGTATTGAACAAAAAATATATAAAACAAGTGGGAGACGGGAGACTCATAGCAAAGCTTTTAGCTTTTGAAATCAAAATGAATAAAAATAAAGAAGCGATACTAAAGCTTTGAAAGTGCGTTAATACAATTAACATCGAAGTGACGCAATCATTATAGGGCACTCCCTGTCGCTCATTGTGACACCTCTTCTAGCTCTGCTACACTTTGTCAATCAAGTTGATACATCAGCAGTCGAGGGAACTTAAAAACTGGATTTAAATCTTTGATTCTACAAATCTAGCTTTTTTCTAGACTGCCATATAGGTTACATATTCATGCACTACTATAAGCTTGATTAAAATGGGAAAGGGTTGATTGGTGGTGCGGTATCATTGCTACATGTACGTTTTTTAAAGTCGTTGCGTTATGAAACTGCTTCTCTCTTTACTTTAGAGACTAGATGCGCATTCAATTTATCTGCAGATATAATCTAGCCTTTTTGCCTTTTGATAATGATAACACCCTTTATGTCGGGACTCCAAAAATGGGAGCTCAAAAAAGAAGACATCAAAAGGATCAATCATCATCCGAGAATTGATATGTTACATGATTTAATCATTTTGAGTCTTATCGTTATATTCAAGGCAAAAAGCAGGTGACTGAAATATAAATTTTAATTTGAATGCACACTGGAAGGTTACAATCATAAAATTAATTTTTGGAACTAGCAACAAAATGAAATTTTACTAATTTAGCAGCTCAATGATCCATAAAAAGAAAATGTATTTATTGTAAAAATGATCCTTTTGACTGAGTGAGTTGTTGGACGTGCTCTTGCTTCATTTTGACATTAATACAAAAAAGTCAGTACTGAAACATATTGCACATTGTACATGCTCATCATTTTCATTTTTACATGACTGTACCTACATATTATTATAGCAAACAGAGATGAACGCGTGTAGGAGAGAAGTGAAGCTTATACGTGACATAATTGAAGATCACGACAAAATTATACCTACACACAGACAGCACATGCTTTTACAATAAGCATGCTCATTCTATCTGCCCATTCATGCAATAAAACAGGTACATTCATGAATATGACAATAAGTTTATCCAAGCAGCGAAAGAACTTGTATGTTACACGTTGTGTAAAAAACGCTCATAAAAATAAATTGGTACTATTAATAATAAGCTTAACAACGAAGTGAGCACCTTATACTTTTTTATTGTTACTTATTTGGACTCCATAATTGCCAATGTCCCTATTACGTAACACTTATAGACGATGATATGATGCAGTTTTTTGTCTTAATTGAAGCTCATAGGTGTGCAAGCTCAGAGACAGCTATAGGAGGCGTGTACAACCTGCTAACAAACCACTATTGTCGGAAACACAAAGCACTTTATGAACAGCATGCGTTGCTAGTCAGAAAAAAAAAGCAAGGCGGAAGATTGAAGTGGGGGAAAATGTCAAAATTCATTACTGTAAAAAAAGTTGTTTTTGTATTTTTTTTGTTTTACGATATTCCTGAAAATGACACTCGATGCCAATTACGATATGGCGTGCATTTAAACTGCTGAGCTGCTGAACGAAACCGTGAGCAAACACACAAATGATTTCAGCCTATTTGACCGATTCTCTTTGCCTGTCTCTTGTCTTCTTACTTATTTTTATGAAAAATGATGGCAAGAACAAAGAAACCCATTCATTCTTATGTACATAGGTATATGATGCAATAAATATAACAAGCACTTTGCGCAAAGTCATTTCATGCTTATTATTACTTGTAAAGTTTTTCATAGAGAGATCGGGTGGTGCCATACCAGTTTGGCTTTACACTACACACTTTTTTCTCCGAAAAAAGAAACAAAAAACATAAATACAAGCATGCACACACGGGCACAAACAATCCAGCTAAGTTTTTAATGGGACACATGCTGTGAACCGCTGAGCTGTTTGTGTCAGTGATGAAGTTTTCTGAAAACAAGGACAAAATATGTAGGAAAAGTTTGTGGAATAATTTTTCCAGTTTTTTTTACATGATTGTGGAAAAGTATGTACATGGACGTAGTATAATAATGGATGACACAGAAGATAAGGGTGAAGTAAGTTTATAAAAACCCGCATGTGCCATGAAATACAATGTCGGTTGTACCCTTGTCTTGCCCATCTGCCAGATTGATGGTATTTTTTTTCTTTTGTTACTGTCTCTAACTTGTGTGCTTGATGATACCTGCTAAAAATATATGGTTCCTAGTTGGAGTTAATGGCTCCTTATTATAAGAAGGAAGGAAATAATTAAAAAAGTGATCTCTGTTATTGGGGCGGCGTGGCAGGCGGACTTTTCTTTTACAAGTTTTATGTTTATTTCAATATTTTTACTCATTAGTGTAGATGAGTTGAACCTGCAAAAAATATGTTAAACTCAAACTAACAGCAGATATTTACAGATTGCAGACATGCACAAGAAAAATTTAGGTCTCTTGACTCCATTTTTTATGTATGTTATGTTATGTATTCTTGTAATAATGGTACGATTCAAAACACTCTCGACTCGACTCACATTAGTGTAGATGAGTTGAACCTGCAAAAAATATGTTAAACTCAAACTAACAGCAGATATTTACAGATTGCAGACATCCACAAGAAAAATTTAGGTCTCTTGACTCCATTTTTTATGTATGTTATGTTATGTATTCTTGTAATAATGGTACGATTCAAAACACTCTCGACTCGACTCGACTTCCTCTTTTCCTTGAAAACCATGCCCTTTTCTCTTTAAAAGCAAAAAAAAATGAGATAAAGACTGAATTATCTGCAAAGTGCTTGAAATAGTACACACATACCATCGAGCCAATGTTTCAAGAGGAATAAACATGTCTCTTAGGAAAAAATGCATCTCCTCTCGTTTTTCATTTTTATGTAAGTTATAATGACGCTTGTGAAATATAGGTTAGCTGAAAGACGCTAGTGGAGATGACTGTGGGAGACATGTATAGAATAGTGTATGTACAAATTATGCATTGCATTAGATGTGCGATTCATGAGACTGGTGTTGTTGTGCACCCACATCATCGTCGAAAGGAAAAGTTTTTTTTTCTCCTTTGGGTGCAGAAATATGAACATACATACCTACTTCACATGTTTACGTCTCTTCTTTCAAGAAAATCTGGGACATTCATTCAAAACGACAGAGAGATGAGAGCATACTTACCCTAAAGGACTAAAAGACAAGAATATATAATCCGACAACATTTTATTCCTTTTACCATTAATGTAAAGGACGTGACTCCACTTCACATGGGCGCATAAAGAGAGATGTGTTAATTCAATGATGGTAGCACAATAACAGAGTATACCGACAACAGACAAACCAGTGTGGCACCCATGTCAAGTCATCACATCATCATCACCCCAAGATTTCTAGTCTAGTGCTAACCAGTTTACTTGTAAAACGTTCATCATATTCATCATCATCATCAACTCAGGCGTATTTCCTTTTTCAGTTAACTTTTAAGCTTGAAAACAAAATAAAATCAAAAAAGGAATCATTTTGATGGCTACTTTAAACTGTAATAATATTTTAATGTGCCGGTTATTACGCACTCATCGACTGAAATACAGCTGAAAAACATCTGCCAGTTTCAACTCCCGGATTTCTTTCTCCCTAATAATAAAAGTTCATATTATTTAGTCAAGTCAATGAAATGAAACGAAAAATTCTTTCTAAAATCACGGTTTTCAAATATATGTATGCTTATCTTGAAGAAAAGGGATTCAATTTCAAAATTCCTGTTTACAATATTTCGGTCATAATCTTCTATACCTACATACAAAACATATTTATATGAGAAAAGTTAATATAATTTCTACAATATATGCATATATGTATGCATCCATTTATTTCATTTTTACCCAAAACACAAACATGCCATCTCCATCATTTAGTATTATTATAGTTCAGCGTTAGTAAAAGGTAAGTGACCAGAGGAGATTCGGATGTACATATTCAATTTAGCCAACAAGAAACAAGGCACGCGACCCGTTTTTATGTTCCCCTTTCTTCTTTTTTGTTAGGCAATATGAAAAATGCACGCATGCATTCCATTCTTGCTGAAATGGAACGGACGACGAGAAGAGCACACAAGACCAACCAAACCAGATGTTAACAAAAGCCGAAGAGAGCATTATAAAAATTATACGATACGATGCATTATATAATATTACATGAATGCTTATATATAGGGATATGGATAGCATGGGTGATGTGTGAAGTGTGTTGCATTTACAATTTTTTTTATGGAAGTCATAGTGTGGTTTGTTTTCATGCAGCCTGCCAACAACAACGCATTAAACCATGAATTCATGAATGAAAAGGAGCAATTTTCAAATCACATATGCACCCAGCACAATGCTGATAACAACATAGACGACCGACGACGAGGAGGAGTGCAATGTGCAATATATGCATGCATGCAGGGTGCAATACTTTGCCAGATTTAAAGAATCTCAGTCACCACATAATAATCATCCTCGCATGCACTGCAATAAAACTACTACGTACGTTAAACCGGTGAGTCCAGATTCTGGTATCCAGTCCGGAAAAAAATAATATATTATTTATAACATGTAATCATATCAAGGTTTTAAGATTTGTGCTGAATAAAAAAAGCCCATACACAATCACAATAATCCATGCACACTACCACCGCTAAAAGGTAGATCGTACCATATTTCAAAACAGCTGCTTATACAATTTCTGCTGATTCTAATGAATTAGGATTGTTTGGTACTCTATTCAAAAAAAAAAAATGAAATGATGATCTGTTTTTTTTTGTAGAATTCACCTCACTTCAAACATGAATCGTGTACCCAATTATTCCATGTAGCATGTTGCACTCTGTGTACTCATACTGCATTGCAAGAATCCACTCCAAAAAAATGCTTTTTATTCCTTTTCAACAAAAAAGGAAGGATACTTACAATTACGATTGTGAATAGGGTCATATTCAACAGAGACCAAAATAGGGCAATACAATAAAAAAAACTGCATTAACTACATATAATACACACAATCAGGAACAGAAGCGGCAGAAAAAAAAGAGTTCATTTTCAAAGCTCATATGTAAAAATGTACTACAACGACGGGTGAAGTTACATGAAACATGCATTCACCATCAAAAAATGAGATGCATCTCAATGGAGTCGTCGACTAGTAGTCGGGTTTTATTTTATTATTATTGTGTACATAGAATACAGAGAGAGATCTCTTTTCCCAAAACACCGGTGAATAAGCACGCACTCTCCATATATCCATATCAGAGCAACCTAAAAAGAGTACATTGAACATAAATATATGTATACAGCACCCACCATCATCACCACACTACCACCACAATGCTTAACATTTTTATGTCATTTGATCCTCTTGCATATATTTACTTTTTATTAGCACGTCTTTCAACCAACCATTCACTCAGACTCGGAGCATTACTGTATGTAGTTATCATAATCATCATGAATCGTGAAGTGAACATATTGCGTGAAACGAAAGCCATCATGTTTATTCTCTTCACTCACATATAAATGAAAATACGGTATAAAAGGATTCAAAACTCAAAGTTACATAATCCAGTTTTTCTTCTGACGTATATTAATCTCAAATAAAAATAAGCACACACACACACAAAAGTATCATTTTCCGCATCAACATGTCATTGCACTTTTTTTCTAGTAGGTTAAAAACGGGCTTTTTACAGGAAAATGTGGAGGAGCTTTAAGTGCAGATGAAGATGAGAGTAGGTATATTAAAAAATCCGTCCATCGATCAAATCCATAATTCCCCGTTTTTATATAAAAATGAATCTTGTCAGGCTTTCGTAACATTTTATCGAAAAGAAAGAGAGAGAAAAAGAGAAATGCGCAAAATGGGGTGAATGAATGCAACTACTACTACTTCTGCAACTGCCATATCAAGTGTCATTTGATTGTGTGTTGTGGCACAACACACACTCACCCAGTCAGTCATCCAGAAACTCTTCAAAAGTAAAGTGGCCATGACAAGTTACAACTACCCTTTACCACTACTACTACAACTACTACTGTACATACGATAATGTAATGTTGATTATGATGATGATGGTGAAATGATGTCTTCTTGAGTGAAATCTGAAAATCCGTATTAATCATATAGCGGTGATGATGATTATAATAATGTTGCTGTGTGTGCCATATGAACATCATTATATGTGTACATAATGCAAACACTCGAGAGATCGAAAACTTGTTGATAAAAAGAAGTGGCAGAGCTATAGTAGTGTAGGTATCAACATAATCATCATCGTCATCATCAATGCTATTTTTCTAAGAGTACGATGCACTATATATGTTTGCCTGCATATGTTCGAAATTTAATTCAGTGACAGTTTCAACGCTTGATTAGTCCACACACCAAAAATGCTGCTGGGATCAACGTCAATCATTGAACCAGAAGAAATATTAAAATTGGATTTAGTTTCAGTTTTACTTTCAAGTGAGTGCCTTGATGATGATGGTGATGATGATGCGATGGGCTTCAGGGTTAAAATAAAAGTAATGCATATGAAATAAAAAGTAATTTGGAAAAAATCAGTTTATGTATTATAATGTGTCTGGTGAAGCATATAAAAAAAATAAACGGTTCGCTTTCAAAAAGTTCATTCAAATTCTTTCGATGATAACATGTCAAAACTCAAAGAGTAATTCCATAACAAAATATAACGTTTAATAAGAGGAGGTGTAAGTCCTCATGTAAATGTGCATGTTATACTGTGGTGCTATAAAATACGACGTGAAAAATCAAGGGAAAAAAGTTGTAATATAACTATTTGAACTTTGAAGTGGTTAATGAAATTTTCTTAATTAACAGAATCAGGAAGGCATGATTTTTTTTTTCAAAAAAAAAGTACAATTACAAATTTTCATTCTTTTCTACCATTTATTTCTTCAAATTCTCATAAAACATATAACTCAACTTTTGAAGCGAATCAAACCACAAATAATATTTTCCCGTTACTTGCATTCAAAAAACACCTTCATATCAACCTTACAACCTTGCATGTGCTCTGTGACCTTCAATTGCAATTATAAGAATCGATTTCAATTTCCAACAATCAAAACAAACTGTTGTAATAATGATATAATGAAGGATCGCCGAATTTCTAATAAATATTTTATTATGTTATTGCTCGTTGTGCAGATGGAGACTTCAACAAAGGGAACTACAAAAAATTAGTACAGCGTTACTTCATAAATAACAAAAAATTCAATGAAAGTTATTACGAATTCCAATCATTCATAAAATGAGAATGTGTACGAACAAATATTTATCTGTTAGAGCGTGCAAAAGTTCTGGTTTTGAATTCACAAAAAAGTGCTTTATCGATCATGATTACATGATGATCAGTTTCACATGTAAAATACATAATGCTAAAAACGTTATGTAAAAAAACACAAAAGAAGATGATATCAAAGATGAAATTTTTTATTTCTCATAATAATTTTATGGTTGCCTATATCTATACGTTAATTTGCGTTTCCACATTTTGAGGTTTATGTTATTGTATAACAGGTACGGAAATGTTCAACTTAATACACACACGTGTGCGTGTGAACGAATCTTTGTTTTTCAAGCTGCTTTACCAAGAATTGAGTCGAGCATTACCGAATATTATTTTACCACAATTTATACTATATCGATTTTTTCTTTTTCTTTTTTGTTTAAAATAAAAATGATCAAGGCAATTTGCATTTGATAAGAAAAAAACGTACACATAGTTTAATAATAATAATCTACTATCACTTTCATTAAAGCTTAAATTGTGTGGCATTTCTTGAAAAACGCGATGTAGCGCGATAAGCATCAGAGAAAAACAAATACGTGCATGTAATAGACGTACCTACGAATTGATTTTCAGACACGTTGTGTAATAAATTAAAAATCTCTTTCTTGGAAGTTGGAATAGAAATTTTTTCAGCATTTTTTTCTTTACAAAAAAAATGTTGATTTGAAATGTATACTCCGTCATCACTATTACGTGGGGGCTACAACGTTAACATATTATTGTATATATTTATTTATATGTATGTTATCTTCAGTTGTTAAATACTCTGGCATGTTGCGTAATACGTATTTGTAGATGAAATGAATTTACCACAAAATAATTTTTTTTAAAGATAAAATGCCACTTTTCATCAGTCTCATCAATTACAAGAAAAGGAATTACTTCCGGAATCATCAGTGTTTTCTCGCTTATTACATGCTTGAGCCTAGAACGAGCACAGAAGAAGTAATATGATGATGATAAACTTATAAGACGTACTCAAACTCAATTTGTGTCTCTTCTTCTTCTTCCTATTCATTCATCTAAATTACTTCATAATAATAACGACGGTTGCGTGTTCTAGTATAAAGTATTTAAGTATACCATTTCAAATACATACACGTATACCTTAAAAAATACACTCCACCATGAAAAAAATGATTAAATTTGACATAAAATTATGAAATATTTTTTGAAACTGTAAAAAATGCACAACAACTACTAAATGTCCAAACCGACGAATGTTAACTACGCTGCTGCTCTGCCGCCGCCTTTTTTGCGACATGGTTTTTATATGCAAAAGAAAGTAAAGTACCGCATTATCAGCACGATATGATGACAACTCCTTGAATACATTCATCTCTCATACGTCATTCAACAACCACCACCACTGTACTTTTTTTTTGGCTTAAGAATTGGATATGCGTTGTTGTTTGATGACTGAGGAAACAAAAAAAACATTGTGTGTATGTGTACAATTGCAATTGCAGCAGAGCTATTTTTTATATATTTTATGTAGAGTTTTATTGGTGATTCAAGTAACTGTAAAAAGGGTTACGTGTCTAATCAAGCTGATGATGCAGAAAAAAAATTTGTCCAACAATGCACAATGCTTACAATCGTGATGGCACGTGTGGATACACACTAAAACACCCTTGGAGTTTCCCATAAAACATTTGAAATGTACAAAAATTCACTACTGACTACATGTGCAAGTAATGGCATTACTGTAATGCAGTATACATACAACATATATGACTACTGACTACAGTGCAATGACTATATTATAGACAAAATAAATATATAGTCATTCTTCATGACATAATTGCCCATAAATAAATTTTAAAAACTATTAGCTTGTCAAGTGTAATATATACTGTTTGTTCATTAGTTAAAGTACATATTACATATTATGTTAGGAAACTGCATTAGATTACCATCTGAAATAATAGATAATAATATGTAATTGTTCCTCTGTTTAGCATTTTTATCAATGTAATGAAGAAAAAACTCGCCGCCCCGTACAAAGATCATCAGACTCTGTGGCACTGATATATAAAGCTCCTGTTTAATTTGTTAACACAGTCATTAAACATGTATAAAAAATTGTTTATCCAATACATAAACACATATGCATACATATATCTCCATCTGATCCTTTCTATTTATCCTTTACACCATCATCACCACTTTAATATTTCATTGAGTCAATTTTTTTTGGCAACGCAGCAAATGTATTCCTTTCACCAGCGCCATTAAATGCAGCTTGGCTATAAAATAAATTATTTAAATGAGTGATCATATCGTCACGCGTAGACATTATTGTTATTATTATTTTACTGTGCCAAGAAGATGAGATGAGGATGAGATGTATCATCATCATGATGTGCTACTAGTCACTTGGGATTTTGTCTGTTGTCCAACAATTTTTGAACAAAAACATTGAGCAATAACAAAACACAGCACTAATAAGATCCATTTGTCGTATATGTAACATGTACACGTGTATAATTATGTATTTTACAAAAATTATGATGATGACCATACTTAAGTGCATATATAGTTAGTTAGTTAGTTGTTATTATTATTGTTGTTGTATGCATTTTTTTATGTTACGGGTGTTTGGATACATTAAGCTATTATCTTTGCTGATACGATACGCTGCTGAGGTAAAAACAGCTAATTGGTTTTGGCATGTTATTACACTAATCATGATAAGAAATCTTGTTTGACCACCGCCGCAACATAGCCAACCAATAGGAAATCAAAACCAAATGCAAACCACCGCGGCATTATTATTAGGACAAACCGAAGGGAAGAGCACACACATTTGCTCATCATTTTATGTTGATGAATGAGGATGATGATGCTGTTATATCGTATTGTTTACAACATAATAGTGTCATAGGACACATCTTCACCCTAATCAAAAATCAACTAATCCACCACCACCACCATAGTCAGAGAGTGTGATGAGAGAGACTCGATCGATTGTGATTGTGACCGAGCATCAAATCAATATTATGTGGCATGGTTCAGGTAAAAGTGCAAGTAAATGCGTACTTCTACTTTCATTTCCAACAAATATTATTATTGCTATCATTATTACGCATTTATAAGAGGCTTATGTTTTGAAAGATGTTTGAAGTGTGAGGACAAAAAAAAATACTCTTGACTATGCACTTGCATCACGTATATGGTTAGGTATGTATGTATGTATGTACCTCTGCTTCATTAAGGATTAATTAGCATTTTTTTATTAACCGGCTGATGATTATAATGGTTTGTTTTTGTTTGGTCCTACAGACCTGCATTTGTTGTGCTAAGATGATAATCATGGTGGTGATGATGAGTAACTAGTACTTTTAAAAAACAAAACAAAAACCAATCGATGCTCATTCAACTGAATTTTTAAATATTTTTTATTGATGATGATGATGATCAATCAGTAAACATATATCGCAACTGTCACTTGTTGATTAGCATTCAAGATTGAGAAGTGAAGTCAAATGACGATATATAATAATTAATCACCCAAATATCCACTGGGGTAAATAACAACTAATGATTTTCTACAGCGCATTATGCATAACTGCGTTGGTGCGAAATGTATTTTCTAAAAATTATAACCACGCCAAAATCATTTTTATAAAACGTCTTTGGGTAGGGCGTTTACGAATTTATTTTATGTACACCCTGACCATCTCTATACGAAATAAATAGACTTTTTTCTGTATTCCACCTTTTTCTGCAACATTTTGCTAAAGGGCAGACACTAGACACACTGTTCTTTTGTAAGACCGTATAGGGTTATCCTAGCCAATTACAAGGAACTGCAATGTATATATATATTATGCGTCATCATATTTATTTGTAAATGTTTTTGTGGATCATTTTAATGAGCGGTCCCTTTTACCAAGTTACATTAATTAAGTGTCGATTTGCAAGAAAATCATGAATGTAATCACAAGTCATGTCCCTATATGCGCCACAGGCCACACGATGACTTTATATATCCCTACGCATAATAATTTTTTTTTAACGTATATTATACCCAATGAAAATATTTTTGTTCTTTTGACATGGTCACGTCTTAAAAACTGCATGAAATTTAATCTCCACATTTTTTTTATTGAGACCAGACTAAAATGAATAGTTTTTATCATTTTTTAAACCTCCACAAAAATGATTTAAAAAAGTAAAATGCAAGATTACACACCCAAAAATCTTCAGTCAACTCGTGAATTAATTTTTTGCTACATGCGACATACCTACTCAGCGCAGTAGCTGAGATACAGTGAGAATTTGAGGGAAAAAACCGGTTCGCTATATATTATTATTATAACGTTTTTGTTTGTGTACAACAAGGGAGGGAAATGCCGCATCGTAGATTCAAATTAGGAAACTTCAGCAGGTGGCACTTGTCAAAAATAAGGAAAAATTTAATTTCTCATTCAAAAAAATGAAAGGATTCAACTCAAATCCGTAAGATGTGCTAGAACGAAAATCATCATTATAAATATGGTATACCTAACTATTATCAAAATACATCACTTAGTAGAGGGAATATAAAAAAATCTTGAGAAAATCCGTTTGAAAATGTTTTCTATGAATATCGTGAAAATGCTGTTTACAGCATATTAATATTTCAGTATTAAAATGCAGTTACTTTATACGTACGTACACGACAATACGCTTTTGCATCCGTCGTCGTCCTTATGATTTTTGGAGCAGAAGCAAATATAACAGTATGACATGTCACTTTGGCTAACTGTTATCTTTTTTTAAAGAAATAACAGAAAAAAGGTAATAAACAACTCGATAGTCAAAATGGACTGCGTGATCTTAACATAATATGATGACCGCACATTGTGTAAGTAAAAATATATATGTACACGTCATAAGAGCACTTTTTTTCATGCATGTTAAACTTTTTTTTTGGTGTATAATCATGTATGTACAGGTACAACCAATAACAAACACATTTCCGTCTAACATTACCATTATATTATGTATTTATGACGAATTTCAAAAGTAAAAAAAGAAATATAAGGCGGTGCTGGTGTGGTGTGGTGATGGTGGTGGTATGATATGATCTGATCTGATCTGATGGGTATCGACTATTGACTAAGGTCTCTTTTTTATGTTGTATGTGTGACTAAATTACATTCGTCTATGATGTCGATAATAATATTGATTATCAATCTTATTTTGTTTTCCTTTTCACACTTTCGATGATGATGACCCGATCACAATCTAATTTCATTTTTGAACACACTTTTGTATATTCCCTTCATTACATTCGTCTATGATGACGATAATAATATTGATTATCAATCTTATTTTGTTTTCCTTTTCACACTTTCGATGATGATGACCCGATCACAATCTAATTTCATTTTTGAACACACTTTTGTATATTCCCTTCTCTACTCTGCATATTATATGTACTTGAATGACGACGATGGTAAGATTATTTCATTCGATACGGATCACATCAAGAAATAGATAACTTTTTATCACAAATCTTAAGTACACAGCTAATAATATGAAGTCTCTAAAGTGTATGCATGTTTAAAAGATACTATGTTCACATCCTTTTCTATGAACACAAAAAAAAAATCTTACATTTTTCTCAGTATGCTCTATTTGCGTACTCATTTGTTGTGCAAACGAAAGTAACAGTTAGATTTTTTTTTATCTAGTTCAATCTTGCTCATATCCCAGAGAGATGAGAAATATTATTAATCATAACATTATAATATTAAGCCTATAAGCAAGTTAAACACACTATTATGTGCATATCTACAATCAACTACTTTTCTGCTGTTTGTCGTCTAGCGTCATTTTTTTTAAATGTGACTGGGGCTGGTGTTTTAACTTGTGATATTTTTTTTCTCTTTTCTTATTACCTGTGTGGTTTGGTATTCACTTCTCACCGATTTATTTCTGAGAATGTCGAACACGCAAGTAGCTACAAACATCGATGCATGCATGTTGTATGTATACTCCTTTATCGCGTATTCAAATTCAACCACCTGTCAATTCATTGACATTTAACAATATATGAGCTGTCTGGCTCTTTTGTGTGCACTCTAATTATTATCAACAAGACCATCGTCTGATTCTCAGTATAAAAGTTAATATTTAAATACTGAAGGCTATACGAACGGTGATAGTGAAGATGATGATGATAAATCTATTTAAAAAATGGTAACAGTGCAATGCACTTTTTCTTTGAAGCTGCCTAAAAATGGAACAATCGGAGAGTTATAGCAAACAGCGAAGAAAGTAGATGATCCAAAAAAATGCAATATGATATGATTTGTGTGCTAACTTTGGAGAGGTGGTGTAAGTTGATACAAGTTTTTTATGACGCAACTGGGATACTTTAATCTTTCATCATCGGATTATTTTTTTCAATAAATACGCAAAACAAAAATACACTTTTGGGATGTTATAAATAATATTTTTTCGTATTTTTTGAATAAAATAAATGAAAGGAAAAGTAAATGGATCCTTAGAGAAAATAACCTTTTGTGAAAGCAAATATTTTTTATGATAAAAAAAATAGCTTGAACGAGTTTCGTGTCACGACGACATGCTATCGGAAACTGCCATGTGTTCAAATTTCAGATATATATCAGGACATGGTTACACAATATATTATGGTGAATGGTGTATATAGGTATATGAGATATGATTATGATTGAAGATTATATAGTTGGATGTGTTATAAAATATATTTATATACACATAATAATCGTAATAGCAAACATTTGATGAGATTATACACAGAAAATGCGTCAATAAATCCAAACATGATTGTCGTGATTTTGCTGATTTCTTCCGGAGGATGATTACATTATTACCTACATAATATTTATATATGGGCGAGGGTTGTTTGCCCTTTGGGAAGAGATGAAATGAGGTAGAAAGTTGTGATATGATGAGAACCCAGCCACTCTTTGGGAATTATGTTTTTTTTTTGCATTTTCGGTAAATTATTCGCTTAGAAGAGAAATCAAAGAAGAACATTAAGCGGATTTTTTTTTGTAATCCATTGATTACCCTCTACTCTTATATATGCTTCGGGTTTTTCCTGACTGTAATAAACGCCCGGGTGGTTCATATGTGCATGCACATTTCATTTATAACTCCAGAGACAAGTTTTTCAGAAGTTCATAAAGATTTTGAGACTCGGAGTATAAAACAAACGCGCACCCTATAAAACTATATAGTAAGCTTTGCTCAACTTGCAGCAGCTGCATAATGACAAAAATACACGAGATATTTATCTTGTGGACTGTCAGGTTGTGCCAGACACAAGGAAATAATGGAAAGCTGTTCTTATTTCATATATTATTCTCTCTCGCTGCTATACGTGCAAGTACATGGTAGATTCCACTTTTCTGAGAAAAGTTGCCTGCATAATGGCTCGTCCCTGTCCCTGTCTGTACTACTGGAAACGCTTTCACAGGCGAGTACAAACGATTTTCAGTATATGTACATACATATGAACCAATCGCCTCGTTTTGTTGGCTGCACACATTTCCTCAATTTTCCTAAATAAATGTTTTGTAAACGTAAAGGTATATAATATGGAATACGGGCAATGTCAGTTTTACCCCTTTTCCTCCCAAGCGATTAGGCTTAAGCCTTTTTCCCGACAATTTTCTCCTAAAATGCAAGCTCTCACTTTGGTTTGTTTGAAAGGCTGAAGAATACACACATTTATTCCATTTCCAACTTGAAACGAAATCCACAAAAAAATAGCAATAAAGCATACTGCACCGGGAAATGAGTTGAAATTAATGACGCGTGAAAATATGAAGGCTGGGAAGCATTAAAAATATGAAACCAATAGTCAATTGGCATATTGTAGTAAAAGTTATGAAAATTACAGACGATTCAATATCGCATCATTGGATTTCTGGCCCTCGTGTTTTTTACTGATAAGAAATTAGAGGAAACTATTCAAAGACAAATTACACGCAGACAAGATTTACGCTGCATTCTAATTGAAGCTTAAAAAATGCAGGGACACGAACTCGCAAGTTCAATAAAATTATCGAAACGAGTTCAAATATTTCATTCATCTAATTACCTATGTATGTACGTATATATCTACTAAAGCGTATGTATGTACTCGGCTCATTGTCATTGCCATTCATTCAAAAAAATAAAATATATTGAGATGTCTTTTTTTATGATCTTTTAATTGAACTTGCAATATGGTGATAGTAAAACATTGAAACAGATAAAGATTTCCAACAACACAAAAGACTAAAGATTATTTCCACGTGGTCATAGTCCAATGCACATTATACTAATTCAGAATTACAAATTGACAAACTAGTGTCATTATCATCTTCATAATCACAGGTTATAAGAGTTTTTTCCCTCCTATGAATGAGCCACTCCGCCGCCTAGAGCAAACCAGTTCTAAAAAGACATCTCATCACATAATATATTCATCATTAAAATAAAATCTCGCTTTTTTATTTTCATTGACAATGCTCATATACATACATATAATAATAATAAAGTTAGACCCTAATGTTGTAACGACGCAGTATAAGTAGAGAATGACAGATATTTTAGCATCTGCAAACTCATCTGCAACAACTTTTGAACAGCGATATTACGAATTATACGAATGCAATCATGTTTATGGGGTTGATGCGGTGATATTTCTTCTTCTGTTTAAAAACAAAGGATTAGCATGAGTACCTACACAATACAATTTGGTTGACTGTTATTATAGTGTAGTAATATTATTTTTTGTACCTCACACACTGTCATTTTGCAACTTGAGTGAGAGAGAGATGGGTAGATGGGTTGTTACTTAGCTAGGTACTTTTTTTATGCACACCGCACCGCACCTTTTTCCCATCCTCATCATCTCTTTTACTCAACTCAATATATAACCTTTTACTTTTTATTTTAGCGTTAAAAACTTACACACACACACAAACTCTGAAATCCATTAAAGATAAATATATTATTACTTATTACGCATATCACGACAGGGATCTTACTACCATATAACGTAAAAACGTTTATTAAGCATTTAAAAATAAAACTTTTTTTTAAACATGCACCAAGAATGTCAGTTAAAGAAGTGCATTAACATGAATGATTCCTTTGTAAAAAGTTTTACCATATCATTTTGTAATGCCGTTGCCGCCGCAGCGCAGTGCCAGTAGCTGCTGCGCTTCTGTTACTACTACTGCTGCTGCTGCTGCTACATTAATAAATAATTTCAACAAGAACAACACAATGAGCGCGATGTGTTTTAGACAACAACTTTACTTATTTGCGCTCTAGCAAAACCAGTGTAAAGTTTCACAATAATCAACGATGCGACAAATTGTTATGGCTTTCCCTTCATAGTGCATATATTTGTGTGTATGTGTGTCCTTCCTTCATTACTTCTTTTTTTAAATATCTTCTCACAACTCATTTACCAGTCACCTATCACAAAATCATTCATTCATGAGCTTTATGTGCATTACCTTTTTTTACCATACTGACTTTTGTGTGTTTGTGTTGCTTGAGACCATAAAAAATATTGAAACCCCAACTTACATGGGCTATTAACATTTAAAAAACTCATTTACATATGCATTTTTTCTCATGTGTTTAGGGAATACACAAAAATTATATGAATGAATTATGAATCGATATGATTATAGCAAAGTATAGTAAAGTTAAAAAAATGAGTCTTGTCTTTTGGGGAAAGGTTTTTCGATTTTAACTTTTGCCCTTGGTGGTAGGTAGGTAGGCAGTAGCCGTTTACTACTAAAGGCATGTCCTGTAAAACATGCATGTTTTCTTAGAGTGTTGTTTTTCTGACATATTGCTGGCGCTACTGCCTACCTAGTAAAAAAAATTGTAGTAAAAAAAGAAAAAGGCATGCTCTTTCTATTAAAATAAGGAAAGGGGAAAAGTTTTTCGTCCTACATTCCAAAACTTCAACAAATTTTTGTCTTGAATGATTTACTGCTCTCGGTGATGGTGGTGGTGGTGAGGTGAATTATTTAAATCATTTTTTACGGTATGCAAGTGCATAGCAAGTTATTATTATGCATAGAGAATGACACATGCACATACAGAAGCTAAAATATCTTTGAAAAAACTGCATACCTACAAAGAAATTAAATTTATATTATTTCTTACTAGTTGGGCATAAAACAATCATTAATTGCATCTAAAAATTATAGGGTGGATATTACAATAAACTACTGTTGTGTGTGACTTTATGTTTAATATTATTGTGTACTTGCGTATAATAAACTGATCGTAAAAGCAGATAGTTAAAAAAAATGATGTTGCAAATGCAAATCTGTAAACTCACTCATTCGAAAATGCATCTTGACAAAAAAATTTGCTGCCTTTTTTAAAATCGCCGAGGTATGGACAGCTATATGAGTGTACTCAATTACTCTTTCATCCTCATTCCGAAAAAAATTGCATTACTCCTGACCTCGTTCAAATCACAGCGGTTGGCTATCGTTTGTTAAACTACTTTTATTTGTGCGCTCAGTCATCCAACGAAAATGAAAAAAATAATGCACTTTAAAAATTTAACTGCAATTTTTTGGAGTCATAGGACTGCGCGCTATAATATTGCAAATTTTTTTACGTGTGACTATATATAAAAAATGTCAAGTATAATGCAGTTTATTATCCTCTTTCAATTCCAATTATATCTGACGCATCTTAATTTGCCTTGTCATATTAGGAAGGTAAAAAAAGAGAAGAATATATTCAATGCAAAATGTATCCCATGTCTGCCTACCTGTTGTAGTAGTAATCAACCGAAAGAATCATCCCAGCTGTGTGTGGTGTGGTGTCCTCGCAAACTGCTATAATTTACACCTTTTGAAAAAATAAAGATATGATAAGCGACTACGCCTGCTTTATTGCAAGAAGTCATTAATGTTAAACTTTTGGAGCTGAACTGCTTATTAATCTTTATGAACTCCACACAGTTTTTTTTTATCTTGGTAGTCTGGTTTGGTTGGACAAGTATTTTTGGCAACATGTGACATGTAACAAAAGATGTCAAATTAATGAGCATTGACAGCTACAAGCCATTAAAGTTGTGTACTATGATTAACCTATCACAAAGATCACAATGAGATACGCATAACTTTTATTACATTTTTTGAAACTTCATTCTCTAGCTTCAAGTGCGCTTGATTATGATAGGCTATTTATGGCGATATGTGTGTATTAAGTTACAACTTAATAGGCTTTAACTTGCATGCTACATTTTAACTGCTTTACAGATATCTCCTTTAACACCTTTTTGCAATAGTATTTCTGTAATTGAAATTATGACTACTTGCATACATACTACAGTTGTGCAACCAAAAATTTAAAGAACCATTAAAAGTTAAGTACCAAGATACCTACATATGACTAATTTATTTACA
>JAHZNC010001123.1:0-19721 GCA_027744095.1 Zhuqinia jingwanae
CGAAGTTGCAAAATCCATAGTCTTTTTAGCTTCAAATGCCTTGAGCAGCTTTATAACAGGAACCAATTTACCGGTGGATGGTGGACGAGGTTAGCATTCAATAAAAAAATCATTTTCATGATTTGAAAATGTATGCGTTCTTGAGATTAATTCGGGATTTTATTCCTCACGTTAAGGTGTAATGTGCCCCCGCTAACAAATCATTTCAAACTACATACAAGGACGTAACGAAACTTTATCGTGTCTTGTGGCATATCATCACCACGTCCTAAAATGATTGAAGTTTGAATTATTGTGATTGATGAGTACTATATATGTATATTTTGAAGGAAAACAAATAAAACAGTTTTAAAGCAAAATTAATAAATAAAGATCATGTATTTCTTAGCACGCTTAGATTTAAAAGTTTGATGTGTTGCACCTTACCTTTATTACAGTGATGTTTGACGTGATTTATTTGATTATTTGAAATAATAATGCGTACTACCCCAAATTTCGGAACATTGAACTACTTTTTTTTATCTGCGTATCCTGCACACACTTTTTCATAAAATGCGTTTTAACATTCCCAATACAAAAGGAAGTTTTTACAACTTTATTTCTACTCCGAATTCATTACATCAAACAGTTGGCTGACCAAGTTGTTACATCATGTTACATTTTATTGTGATAAGGATAACTGTGGCAGTTACTCAAATACTCATTCTNACAACTTTATTTCTACTCCGAATTCATTACATCAAACAGTTGGCTGACCAAGTTGTTACATCATGTTACATTTTATTGTGATAAGGATAACTGTGGCAGTTACTCAAATACTCATTCTAGTTACAAACGTGTACGGGGAAAATGGAACTGGTACTAGTGGACACGAAGGTTTTTCTGCGTATCATTTAGCCGTGAGTTATACATAACTGCTCCTAAAAACAAAAATCATAATTATGAATCACCAAACTTACCATAACTTGTCAAAATTCTTATTTTATTAAAAGGATGATGACATACCTGGAGAAACCATTATCCCCGTTAGATTTTCAGAATGCTGAAAAACTATCACGTAACGGATCGTCTAAATAATAATATTATGACATGTCCATGAAAGCATTCGGTTGAATAATGCACATACAATGTTTGAATTTTACTTGCATTTAGCAACATCACCAACATCCGATCCAACTGAAAAGGCAGGATTTTTTGAAGGTGATGTAATCATGATTGAGGAAGAAGACAACTCTGTCAAAAATGCAATCAAAAATGGAAATGGCAAGTGGAAGAATGGGACTGTACCTTACTTGATTTCATCAAAGTTTAGTGAGTAATATTTTACAAACTCGGGAGGGTCCGTTTTGGACATTGATTGAAGTTTTGAAGTACAAGCAATATAAAATGTTTTCTCTCTGAAGATGAACACGACCGAAGCGTTATAGCGCGGGCTGTTTTAGAGTTCCAACGACAAACGTGCATATCATTTACACCTCGGGACACAGAGGTGGACTGCATCATGATAACCACCGGTGATGGCTGTCATTCGCAAGTGGGACGTGTTGGAGGCGTGCAACGTGTAACGTTGGGGGATGGATGTTTATATCCGGGAATAGTAATGCATGAGCTAATGCACGCGGTAGGATTTTGGCACGAGCAAAGTCGTTGGGATCGAGACGAATTTGTCATTGTCCATTTCGAAAACATTCAACAAGGTCAGATCAACTTGATTTACTAGCACGTTTATTAATATTCCATAAAATAATATGTTTAATTTTCGTTGAAAAAGGAATGGAGGAAAATTTCCGAAAGAAGTCCTGGCAGGAAATACAAAATCTCAGTGCACCTTACGACACCTATTCAATTATGCACTACGGAGCATACGCATTTTCCAAGAATTCACAAAAGCGACTCAAAACTATTTCACCGAAAGTAACAAATGATAAAATGGGACAACGACAAAATTTCTCAGAGGTACATGGTAGATGAATCTAATAATGTAAAAAATACAAGGTAGGTACTAGTACTACTAACTATAAATATTATGTGATCTCATGTCCACTTGTTAGACTGATGTATACAAGATCAATAAGCTCTACAATTGCAACAAAGAGTCTGCGGGTGACGAATATGATGCTACAACACAATCCCCCAACGCCAGTAGTAATCCTCCTGGTATATCAGTAGAACTACTACTATTACCCCGTCAATACAACATTTCATTATCCTCATCCATTATTAAAATCAATCAATCATAATTTTACACGTAGAAAATGCACAACATGTTTGTAAGGACAATCATTACAACTGCGAAAAATGGGCAAACAACGGAGAATGTCAAAAGAATCCAAACTGGATGCTGGTGAACTGTAAGCAGTCATGCAAGCAGTGCCGTAAGTTTTAAATAATTTCTTTACATAATATTCCCTTTTAAATTCTGACGTAACATTTATTATAATACATACAAAGGTACATCATGTTCCAATAACAATAAGCATTGCGAAACTTGGGCTAATAACGGAGAATGCTCTAAAAATCCAGGATACATGAAGGCTCATTGCGCCAAGGCTTGCCATCAGTGTTAAAGTAAAACGGATGGCACAAATAAATAAAACGAAAAATAATAAAATCATGTAATATACTCTGTTGTAATTGAAAAGTCTTGCAAATTCACTTGAGCAAGTAAGTTTCTACTTATCACAAACTTTGCATTATTGCATTGCCTACGATGTCGTGGCATCGTTTCAAATCACATCCTGAGAATTTTTACAATGACCATTGTAGTGTAGACAGGACGAGGGTTGCAACTGGGCTGTTGGGATACCACGCTGTTGCATGCGATAATTGTGATAACTCAATCGACTATACACCTCCTCATTTCTTTTTTCAGGTTCGCTCCATACATTTTCAGCAAAGGCTGCAGCTCGAGGCCATAATCTGATTTCAATTTGCCAAGGTCCAGTCTTTTCATTCCATAAAGGCGCCTCTGCTCCTAGAATTTGCTTCCTTTGATTTGAATTTTCCGGTACGATTTTTGTATCATAAATCACCTGTTTTCCCATTAAAAAAGTCATTCTCAGATGTCATAAGAAGAGTCATAAGCCAGCCGAGATGAAACCCAAAATTCATTGTTACATCATTTCAATGTTTAAAAGTAAATACCTGCCAATTCCTATAAGGCCAATCGTGCCCTTTGCCTAACCAAGTACCCTCGCCCCAATCGAGATAGAATTTGTCAACGAACGAGATAATTAATGAAAATCCTTTATCAAGAAGAGTTTTAACTTGTGTGCTCTTGTCTAGTAGGTCAATAAGGTAATAGTAAAATGGGATATTCAAAAGTGGTTTCACATTAAAATGAATACTTTTTATAATTTCTCACACGATTCCCAGACTTGTATTACGTAATCTGAAGGTTTTAAGTAATTAGTGTGCGCCTCTTCTGCGGTTAGACCTGATGTCCACAGAATTGCGGTGACGTTCGCACTTTGTTTTCTCAGTCGATCGAATGCTGTATTATAAAAAGGTTTTTTTCTTCAAAAAAAGTTCAAACGTTTAGTATGTACTAGATATTACCCTGCGTTTGGAAGAATTTCCACAGATCCATTCCAAACGTTTTATGTGTAAGAGCGTACAACTTTTCTGCAAAAACATTGAAATTGAAACTCATTTTGACTGTTAGCTAAAAGAATTCAGATGGACGCATATATATAATATACAACTTGCCTAATATGTCGTAAGTGTTCATATTTACGGGATTTAAAATGCCACAGGGAGGCTGACCACAGACGTTATTCCAGTCATCATATTTGTTTACGTAAAATGCAAGATTACCTAAATTTAACTTTTGGCCAAACTGCCAACCATTACCTGAAATGTTTTACATAACATTGTAGAAAATATATTTATACGAGACAATAATAAATAAACTTTTGCTTCAATCAAACTGTTAAACCAGCATGTGAAGGTGAAGGTACACTGGATTTGTAAGCCAATTAACACCACACATTACTTTAATTTGAATTTGACAATGAAGTGCCTGACCTGCGTGACTAGGTGCATCCAGTTCCGGGATGATTTTCACTCCGCGGATGCGTGCATATCTCACAAGTTGTTTCATTTCGCTCGGTGAATATATTTCATCCTCTGATACTGTTCCATATTGAGTAATCTGTTAAAAAACTACCTTCATGACGCAATGGCAATAACAATGAATCCATAAAATAATACTCTGCATTCATATTCACAGTTGTGTTTTCATTACCTGAGGGACCCTTTTTGAATAAAATGGGAAAGAATTGCTATCGCTGAGGTGCAAATGAAGTATGTTTAATTTGTTAAATGACATTCCATCTATAATTCGCCGTAAAATTTGCAGTGGTACAAAATTCCGGGCACTATCAATCAAAATCCCTCTGTAGCCAAACGCCGGTTTGTCACGGGCAAAGTACTTTTTTAGTATCTAAAAACATCAAGGCAATGGTTGAGGAAAACTATTTTCTCGAACCAATATCGAAATGGATTGACTTGCTTACATGAAGACATTCTTTGGAAGCATCCAATGCTATCAACTGACTAAACGTTTCCAATCCATTTCTTACTCCAAAGAAACTCATTCCGCTTATAAATACTGATACATGTATTCCATTCGTACCCTGGTGGTAATTGTGCAAAAGGGCTCCATACATATATAGATTTGATCATTAAAATATGTGTTATTCATTTTATCCAAGTAAGTCTAGAACTGCGTACCAGCTTATGTTTTCCTACTTCAACATTTATCTCATATTCTTCATTAGTTTGCAAAGTAAAGATTTCTTCTGTTGAGGTGCAGTAAATTGTAACCTCGATGACATTTTCTGAGAATTCACCCTGATACTCTCTGTGACCTCCAAATAGCCAAGGAAAGCCAAAGTGGCTGGAGGTTGCACTCTTTACAGTCAAGCCTGGAAACTTTTGATTGGAAAAATCATTTCAACACACCATGTTTCACAAAAATTGCTCACCCTTAGTTAGAATTTAATCTATAATACCTGCTGCAAATAGGTTTTCTTTACTTGAAAGGCATCATGTATAAGTTGTTTGACACCATCAGAGGCCGCCGATATGTTGCCTAATTTAATATTGTGCGGTAAAAAATTTATAGTACCAGGTCCGCGTTTCTGCAACATAACCATTAAATATCGTATATTCTTCCTCAAATGAGTACCAACTAAATAATGAATAAACTTAAAAAGTATTATGTACATGAAATTTTGGAAACGGCCAGACAGATCCATGAGATCCACAAGTAAGCCAACAAACATCCAATGACGCGATGGCATCATTAGTTTCAGCCTCTCTGCGTTTGCAAGCGTTGTCGGAACACTCATACGTCCAGCGAGGTGGTTTTGACCTTTAAAATGTTAATAGTCATCACTAAATGTTTACCACATATGGCAATAACCCTTGATTCACATTTCAAACTTATTGTATACTTTGTTCGCTATAAACAGCGTACCAATTCTGGGGAAGCTCGTTCGTCTCCACGTTCTTATCACGTTCACTTGTTGGGGGTACACTTACACTTTTCATGGTAGCATCCAAGATGTCCACCGTTGCTCGTGTGGGATAAGAAGTCGTGATCGTGATAGTATCATTGGAGTATTGCGAAATGACGAATATACTAAATACTCCAAAAAGGATTAACACAGGTAGTCGAATACTATGAAATGCTCTTAAAACTGTTCGAAACAGAAACATTTTATAATTGTACCAAGCTTTTATTCAAAATGGGAGAAAATTGTTCTGAAAAATATTTTTGACAGGTGACAAGTCAGGTAAACTGAAAATATTTTTGCTTTCTTCCTTAGAACGCAGTCAAAATTCCTTGCAGATTAGTAAAAATCCTACTCGGTATTGAGTCATGTGAATTTGTCGCAGTTACGAAGAAAATGTCAAACATCACATTTTGTAAAAATAGGCAATAATAATTATTAGAGCGAGGGGAATGCATACTAATTCACATAATTTTGCATACTTGCAAATCACATGACAAGCTATGTGTATGACTGTGATATGTATTTATTTTGAACAACACTGATCAATTCCCACTAACACTTTCATCAGTAACTAATGTACCCACTTACAATAAACTTCCTGCAAATATAAGCTTCAGCTTTATATGCAGGCCATAAATTACACCTTAACAAAAAAAGTTCCAGGTGTGTTTTACGATTAACTAATAATAAACAATGGAGCAATATTGATATTATAACATTTATAATATTACTTCCATTACTAAAATAGATGAGATAATTTTATTTCACTAAAATTCTTTTATCTTTTGTGCATGGAAGTAATAGTAGTAATAATTTGCTGACGACGACTCTTCTGTTGATTGATACATGCTTCATGTTAACAATTATTGATTGAATGAAAATGCATATGAAATTCTATAAAAATTCCATCGGGTGATACGTGCAACGCTAATTAATCACAAGGTTGAAATTGAAAAAGTATAATAAAATGGCAATGTTTTTAAACAAAACCACACACACACGTTGACACCTTCTCACACAACACACAGGGTACAACGAATAAAAATCTGACGCAGACACGGTCAAGGTTGCAGTTTTAAAAAAAAAAATTACGAAGAGCACTAAATTTTAGATTACGATTTAAAAACACGCATAGTAGTTCACCCAAAATGACAAAACAGTAATTTAAACTTTTCAACTTCTGATCAGGCTTGACTTGAATATTTAAATAAAGATGAGACCTCTGAGAGTATAGTGTTTCTCGATTCAATTGGAACGATATTTTTTTATAGATATTTTTTTCAAATGACAATAATAATAATATAGTTCAGCAGAAAGATTATTATCCATTTTCATTTGACAATGGAAGCACATGCAAAGTTTTATGTCCCATTATATATGATTCCATGTAACCGGTTAAAATGGAAAAGGCTAAATGAAAATGTGCACTTTTTAGAACTTGTTGTTGTGGAATGAAATATATTATATAAAATTAAAGTCTACCTACGTATTGTGCATGTTCATTGCATGATGCTATTAAAACGAATAAATTTCATGTCCAAAAAAATTGTATATTTGTGGTCGATTGGATTAGAGTCCATCACTTCAAATGGTTGTATATGATTTAAAAAAATGCATGGTATTCCTCCTGTGTTAATAATGCGTACTTTTATTTAATAACCGTTAAAATCACAAAAGCCTTACGAATATGAATAGCAGTAAAACATTAAAAACTACTTAACGCAACTGTGACTAATAATAACTATTTTGTTATTTTTTTAAAGAGATTTGTACAGAGTAACATATACATTTGATTTGCTTGTAGAAAATACACAGGAATAATTACAATGCAACTTTGTACAAGACTATGGGTTGGGCTGAGTACCGTTGCAAGACATACAAACACCGAGATTTTATATTGCAATTTACTTTTATGTACTGTAATTATTATTACTCAAGTAGGTAGTATGTTTACGTGTATGACATGGTTAACAAACGTACAGAGGTTCAATAGGTGACTATTAAGCTGACTTTAAACTGTCTCGTGGTACTGCGTTGGGTAAATATTTGTTTAACGTTATTTTATTTTCACAGTCTGCTTGAAGGATCACTACAATAGCCACTTATCTGGTGGCAGCTTTCGGGCTGAAGACGATCCGCGTGAATGCCTCGCCTCACCATTCTAGCCCGATGATGAAGCAAACGTGGGTAAACGCTGTTGGATCTGTTTCGTGGACTGCTCCATAGGCGCTCTGCAAAAGCCGCACTCCTTGGCCACAGTTTCATTTCCATGTTGTGTTGGTCCACCTATGCAAATATTGTTTAATTTTAAATTTCATCACTAACCCAGTTTTTATTTCTGGTGCAGCTGTGCGATAAATAATTATGAATTCTGCACTTAGTGTGCACGTATTTACTATTTACCTTTTCTGCCCAAAGTGTTGCTTCACCACCTAGAAATTGTTGGAGAAAAAAATAATTAGGCTACAACTTGAAACGTACTGTATTGTAAAATTGCAAAAAAAGCAAATAAATGCACAAAAGGAAATGTACCTAAAATTTGTCCAGCTGCTAAAACATGGTAAGTCGCATTTGACCCCAGGTGATACTCCGTAATTTTGATCAGATCATTGTCGTACAAATTCTATAACAGTACAAGTAACACATTTCGTTTTTTAATTTCAAAATCATATTGACACTAAAAGGCATCCGCAGTTACCCAGAATTTCTCATATGATAATAATTAGCTATACTAATATAGGCATAATATTTTTCTCCAATTTCTTATTTGCTCAAGTACCTGCCAAGTTTTAATGGTCCACATGTGATCGCGCCCAAGCCTATTTGAGAATTATTATTTTTTATCATTATCATCTCATTGAGAATAATTTTCACGTATTTTATGGTATTTTCGATATGAATTTGTTACCAGCTTCCATATCCATGATCCAAATAAGCTGCGTCCACATTTGAGTATATGACTTTATATTTCTCTTGTAACAGCTCACGAACATCAGAATGGGACGCTTTGTAAAGAATTTCTCATTTGATAATTAGCTATACTAATATAGGCATAATATTTTTCTCCAATTTCTTATTTGCTCAAGTACCTGCCAAGTTTTAATGGTCCACATGTGATCGCGCCCAAGCCTATTTGAGAATCATGTTTTTTTAAACATTATCATTATCATCTTATTGAGAATAATTTCCACGTATTCGAGGGTATTTTCGATATGAGTTTATTACCAGCTTCCATATCCATGATCCAAATAAGCTGCGTCCACATTTGAGTATATGACTTTATATTTCTCTTGTAACAGCTCACGAACATCAGAATGGGACGCTTTGTACACAAATAACATAAATCACATTAACAATTGCACTCTTTTACAAAATTATTACGGCTACCACTGGTGTTATACTAGGTTATGATAGTACTTACATCCTGTCCAAATTTGAATTATATAGTCATTTGGGTTGAGAAATTGTCGACCTCTGCTTGTCATGTCAGATGTCCACACAATTGGCTTGATGTAATGTCCCCCGTTAGCTTCTACTAGCATTCCAAAAGCTGGAAAAAAAATGAAAGAATAGATGCATTGAAAAATGATTTTCTTTCCTCACAAGGAATACATGTCAATGTAATGTTTAATTCCTCGTAATGTTGAATGTGTCTTTTCAATTCACCTTTCTCTTGGAAATAACCCCATAAATCCATGAGATCATGTGTGCCTTTATTGTGCAACCAATTGCGAATTTCTGTGTGATAATACCAGCATTGGAAGAAAACTTCGTCTCCTCCCATATGAAAAACGTCCTTGTCAAACACTTACAAGGAAATCTGTGTACAATTCCTCTGTTGATGAAAAAATCAGATGAAGATTGTTACATTCATGTGCACACATTGGTTACGCAATATATTGATTTATGGTTTACTTACTTAGCACCAAATAAGTGTAGTTGTTGATTGGATTTAGCTGACCGCAAGGTGGTTGGCCACAATAGCTCCTGCAGGTATTTTTATTATGATTATGAGTTATTATGAGTTTTTTACTATGCCATAAATAATAATACAAATAGTTTTTTTTAATGATTGATTCGAAAGCCGTACCTCCATGGTTCAGAGTTGACACATAAAGCCAAATCTCCCAGCCCTTCTAAGGGTCCCCACTGCCACCCGTTTCCTATAATTTCCAAATGCAGTTAAGAAACCATACTATGTTAATTATCGTAATAAATATAATGTGTAATAAAATATAAAAATTCTGCGTGTATACCGGCATGGGCAGGGGCATCCAGCTCAGGAATAATCTTCACGCCACGGAGTCGTGCATACAATACAAGCTCTTTGATGTCCTTGGGCGTATAAATCTGAGCTTTGGAGTATGCGCCATACGTTGTCATCTGCAATATCGATCATATAATATGCATATAATTAATTTTAATTGACGTATGCACATTTCTTTGCTGCTCATTAGGCTGAATTGACATTTTATTATTTTGTTTACGTGAGGAATTCTCTTGGAATAAAACGGGAATGAATTAGTGTCCGTAATGTGGAGATGAAGCATGTTCATCTTGTTGTACGACATTGCATCAACCATCCTCTTCAAGTACAAAATTGGGATAAAGTTTCTTGATGTGTCAATCATGAGCCCGCGGTATGCAAATGCAGGCCTATCCTCTATTGCAGCTTCCTTCACAACCTATATTTTTTTCCGACAAGAATAAAATCTGTCAAAAAATTTCCCCAATTTCACTTGGGATGATTCCACAAGGGGATCGATTATATTCGCATATTATATATTTTTGCTTGTTTTATACCCTCAAGCACTTGTTGAACTCATCATAAGCAATAAGTTGACCGAGTGTTTCCAGACCATGGCGAACGCCAAAATAAGTTGCTCCTACAATGTCTACATTTACTTGGGTCGCGCCTCCTGTCTGTAAAAATAAATATGGTCCAATTTAGAAACATGCGGGGTGAAATGATACCACTGACTAGTAAATTTTTTAAATTGCACTGTGTTTGTCAAAAAGTACCCCATAGTAAGCTGAAATGGTCAAGTTGTAGCTTTCATCAGTGGTCAATGATATTCTTGTGTCCGTGTTTTGAGCGGTTAACGTGATTGCCAGATAATTGTGTTCAAAGCTACTTTTATTGTTTTGATTTGTTTCTGACTCGTCCTCTTTCGGACTCATCTGCTCAAACACACATACATTACTTATATTATTATTAGTATGTACGTTTTAGTTAAAATTATTTTTTATTAATATTTAGGTCAATAATATCGTTCAAATAGAACTGATGATGATGACCAATATATAAATAAATGTAGAGCTTGTCTGTTTCTGTCTGTCTCTACGTATTATGGCTTACACGAAATAAATGGTCTAATAGGACATTCCCTGCGTATCCCAACATGGCTTTGACTGCTTTGTGGGGTGCATTGATTGCAACGACTTCAGCATTCTGCGCGTAAAATCCGACCAATTGGGCTCCCAAAAATGTCTTGAGTAATAAATAACAACAATGAAGAAATAATTGAAAAAAATCGCCATAATTATTATTACTGTACAGCGAATAATAGAGTTTCAAAGAAAAGAGAACAAGGAATATATGTATTTTTGCAGTAGTACAAAAAAAATCATTTTCGGAAGGCATTTCAAATTTACATCTCACTACATTATTGTTACACACATCCCAACATCAATATGTTATTGTTGCACAACAATCAGCACACTACATTTTTTTATACCTTGATTGTTGGATGCGGCCACAATGCACCATAATCGCCGCATGTTAGCCAACACGTATTTAGAGACACCTGAGGTTGTGATCCGTTACTTGCAAGTTCTCTCTGACATGAAATCCCGTCTGAGCAACGCCATGTCCACGGAGATTCACTGTAAGCGTAAGCCAAAGGGGTAAAGTGAACACATTCTAGAATTATTATCACAACAACAACAGCCCATGATGATGTACACCACCACGCCGGAAGTAGGCTTCTTTTCCTTTTATCACTACTGATTACAAGGCTTAACAACATTTTTTAATGTGCGCACATGAATTTTATAGTACATCAAATACGTGAGAAACTTGAGAAATTTCAGGATTTATTTCGCCCATAAAACTTTTTTAGTATTTTTGCTGGATACAATTTTTTAAATAAATTTTGTTAAAAAATGAACTCACAAACTAGGCTGGCCATCCTTGTGTAGCTGCCTAGAAGAAATTGATAACTGTAGGTTAGGTCGCGGAGTAGAAGCCGCTGTGTTGAGAAGGCCACCGGTGGAAGCCAATCTTTTCGCAATTACTGAGTGAACATTTGTATTACTACCACTAACACTGGAGGTAGATGTAGCGGATGTGGATCTGGCAGCATTATCGCCATTCCCAAATGGAGGTACAGCCGCCTTCTCATGATTACTGTTTCTCAACGCGGGTGAAGCATCACAATTGGTCAATGGTATCAAGTGGGCACATACACTTATGAAAAGTAAAGAATATGATATCACACTTATAACAGCCCTACTACTGTGTCGTGACCACTGTGAACTTGATTTACTATTACTATTATTGATAATAGAATTAGGTAACAAAAAATACGAAGTTCTGCAGCTTGTCGTACGACTGCTATCATCCTCAGCACCACCACCACCACCAAAAAATACTCCAACACTCTTGGGAAAATACATTTCTGATAAGGAAAATGAGGATGCTGATGATGAACGTGGTACTACTACTCCTGATCTTTTTTGTGTCAATGATGATGATGATGTTGATGGGTTTGTAGAGCAGTTGCAGCTCCCTACTAATCCCTCTTCCAATGTTGGAGAAAAGGAGCAATAATAATTCTCTAAACTTGATTTTAAATGAGGGAGCTCTTCTCCACTGTCGTCGCAAGGTTTCATTTTAATGCTGTTTGTCGCAGCAGTCGAGAATGATAGCAAAAATTTTCCATAAAGCTCGATTAGGGAAAGGCAAATGAAAAGAGTAGAGTGGAGTATTAACCAAAAGATCTCTGATTAGACCAAGAGGGTAACTTTTTATTTTATTTTACTTTCAATCAAATGTCTGTCACTGACACATTCTACATTTAAAACAAATTTTCATGAGAATGAGACGTATTTGTTTGTGTAGGTACACACACATATATATATATATATTCCTCGCTCTTTTTACTCTTTGTGTGGATTAAAAAAGAGCTTATAAATTTTATAACCAATAATGCACCAACAACAGAGTATAGTAAAACAACAACAACAACAAAATGAACAAGGAGAACGTAACACACACACAACTAAACTACAAGCTACTACAACAACTAAACAAGATTCTGTTATGAAGGCAACTGATTTTATTGAGAGTGAACGTTGTGGAGTGTGTGCGCTGCGCGATGCGAAAGACGAAAAGCGAGTATAAAGTGTCTGTTTTGTGTGCTAGAGAAAAAATATGTATAATCAGAGACAAGATGAAAACGAACTTGTATGGTTTGTGGCTTGTTGTGGTGGTGGTGGTGGACGAACGGGCATGATCTATCGAATGTTAATATTTAAGTTCTAGTTTTGTTTAAAACTCCTATATAATATGAATGATAATCACTTAATAGTAATAATAATAATATCGTTGATGTCTGCTCTGTTGATGCGAGCGCGAGAATAAAAAAAAATTCAACAAGTTTAACTAATATTCTACTAGAGTAACTGGTTATAATAATGATCCTATGAGTAAAAAGCGAGGTGACTAAAATAAAAGCGACAGCAGCGCGTTGTAGTATATTTGCCTTAAAAAAATCTTAATCTTCCAAGAAGCATAGTAATAAGCGCATGTACATGCATATATTTTTTTATAGTTTGCTATAGGGCATGGGTGCGTGGTACTTTTTTTTAGTGTGCAATGCAATGCAATGCCAAGAGTTTTTACAGTTTTTGTAAATATATATTTTTTAAATACAAGTGTATAGGTACATTTGTACAATGTAAGTATATAATTTGTTGTCAATCTTGTTATTAATCAACATGAAAAAAGTGGAGGCTTTTACTCTTACTGAGTTAAAACATCTTTTTAATCTCCCTTATCTCATGTCTCAATAGTCATAGCACACCAGAGAAGAACAGCACATTCAACAACGACTGTCTTTTAAGATCATAAATCAGACTGAAAGATTCACTTTTTTCAAACAAGTAGTAGCAGGGCTAGTAGCCTAGATTCAAACTGAATTTGTGTGAAATGAAAATGAATGAAACACTTTTGGATACAACAACACCGTTCTTGTTTGTTGTTATGATATATTATATATGAGAACATTGCACAAAAACAAATCGTTGCCATTAAAAAAGAAGAGTGTTCCTACAAATATCCTGCCGTGGTGATGATGTATATAATAATAGGTATGTACTATGTAGGTATGCATGTATTTCATTGAAAAGGAAGGATTATAACATCCACATCCGTTATGGAAGTACATATTACGAGAAAAGCAATTATTATTGCTATTATTATTAAATCAACTTTTAAAGATGCAATATTATTATTTCACAATACAAATCATAATTAACGTTTTATGCGATGACCTCTATAGGTAGTACATCTTCAGGCCAAACATGCATGCGTGGTATGTACATAAAAGTTGCGAAAGTGATCTGTTTGTTGTTGCGCTGTGGTTTTTTTAATACTCGAGTGAAATAAGATTTATTACGTTTTATGGATTTGTTTGATACTTTGATCCTTAAATTATATTCACCACACATCATTATTTTGGATATTAAATCCTCATCTGTATATGCGCATGTGGACATCACATTTATTTTCGGCTTTTTTCTTGCCGTGTCACATCACATGAGACTTGAATGACGTTTTAAATTGATTTGTATCTTCTTCTTTTTTCTATTCAATTTGCTCTTTCATGTTTGGGAAGTCTGTGGTATGTTTAATCGTTTTCAGGTGCCAAATGAATGGTTGAATGGCGAGTGCAAATGAACATGTCTTTGAAGAAATTTATTACTTTTTTTATCATTCATTTAAAATCTTGCGAGAGAGTACATTCATCCTCAAGATTGGTAGTACAATATCTCAATATATATTGGTTCTTTAACGAAAAATTGTAGCATTTGATTACATAAATAATATAAGTGAATGCGGACAATGATAATAATATTGATATAGCATTACTTTATATATGTATCAATCAAGCTATACGTATACTTTTGTATCTATGCACAAGCAAAACTCGACAAAAAATAAAATTAAAGATAAACACCATCCCTCACAATCTCTAGATATTTTTGCGCTTTTATTGCAACGTTACATTACGTGATATGTGTAACATGTATACATTTTTAATGTTTTACACCTCTAATAATTGTAAGTATATATCAACTTGATTAAATATCCAATTTTTCATACATAATATATTATTTGTTATTTAAGACCCAAGTAAACGAAGTTTAAGATAAAAACAACAAAAATAGATTACGAGAGGAATGACAGGACCAACTGCAATAAAAACAGTTGGTATAGTTGTTATTTTATAACATGCAATAATAACATATTCAGTAATTCAGTTCATCTACAAGTTTTCATTGTTTTTTTTTATAAAGACGGTCAAAGCATTTTATATACTTTATTTCTTCACTATCTTAAAATAATAACATGAAAAACTCTGCTTGCTCTTTATCCTATCATGCATGCATATGCAGACATATACAGACAGATGCAATTTGCGAGTCCTGGTTTTTGTACAACCCATCATCATACATACATAAATGTACAAGATATTTAGGTATATATTTTGTTCACATGAAAGGGAATGTCATTTTATGCAAGCTGAATGAATAAAAACAATTATAGTAAAAACAAATTAGAAAATTGTGAATTTATATAATAATAGCCGTTTTGCTTTCTTAACACCACACCACGCACCGCCGCCGCACCACCGTCCTAATAAAATTTGAAAGGGAAAATGCATAAAAAATTTGTAGGACAGTTCCACTATTAAACTATAAAATACACGTTTTATACATATAACCTTCTCAAATGAGACAGATGACGAAAAGGAATTATTATTATTTAAATAAAACTTGCACAAACCTCATTATCATTAGTATATGGTTGGTGGTGACTAGTCTGCTAGCAGCAGTATAAGGTAGGTATGCATAATGTATAATACATTATTTGATCATTTGCATTACAATTTATAATACAATAATAATCAAAGTTTAAAAGAGGCTTGCCTTTACCTACGACACGGGACAATGATGTATCGTAGTCAGCCAAGGATTACCATTTCCCCCTTTTTATGCCAGAATACCATGCAAGATAAATATAATGATGACAATGTACAATATGTGGCTTCTTGGGACAGGAAAAGAAAATTTCTCTTGATTGTAATATTGCAAAAGACACCACATGACATATATCGCTAATAATATACTAGAATATATTATGACGACGTGCTTTATTACGTGAGGGTTGGGAATTTTGTATTTTGTATTTTTGATAACGATGGACAGAAAAACAGCAATCTAAATTCGTTCACGATCTACAAGATGATGATATTGTGAGAAAGTTATTTCAATTCAACTAATTTTTACCTTTTTTACATTTACATCGTTTTTGTTTTATTTGCACTTATCTTCCATGTTCAATCTAATCTGTTTTTATAGAATAAAGATTAAACTTGCATTTTTGATATCAGGACAGGATATATATATGCACTCACAATTTATTAGTGATTACTGTATTACTGTGATTACTATGAGACGCATTAGTTCCTTTTTTTTAAACTCACAAGCACGTTGTTTCATGTTACTACAAAAATTCTTTAATTTCGTGACAATTTTTTTCGCCTATATATGACACATGTACATATACTTACAAGAAACAATTTGCGGGAAAATACTTCAAATATATAAAATATATCAAAATGGCGACAAAGACGAGAAGGAAAAGAAACTGAACTCTATTGTTTATTTTATCAGTACAAAAAGTGCTAAAAAATTCATTTTCCATGAGAAGTAATAGTAATTGTGAAAAAAATTACAATTGGCATATAATATTACTTTCCACTCTAAAATTTCATTTTCACACACGCAACAGCAAAAAAATAACATAATTGTTGTTCATCGTCCTTTTTTTTGGGTCAAATTGCGGTAATTGAATTGTATATAGTTGAAGAGATAAAGGTGTTATTTATCTCATATGCAATATGCAACATGTGTTGTAATAATAAGGCTATGTTATGTTATATGACAGTAGTTTTATTTTTTACGTTAATATGGACGATTTTTGTATTATGAGAAAAACTTGAGGTTTTACAATATGCAACATGTGTTGTAATAATAAGGCTATGTTATGTTATATGACAGTAGTTTTATTTTTTACGTTAATATGGACGATTTTTGTATTATGAGAAAAACTTGAGTTTTTTTTAATTAATTTACTATCGGGAACTAGGTATTTAAACCATTCTTATAAGGCGGACATAAATGCAAAATTTTTGTGCATTGTTGAGTTGCATTTTGCATTATAAAATGCATTCATTTTTTATGGCTCAAATGATAATATATATATGTACGACTATGACCACAACAGCCAGCCGTTCTCCTTTTGGAGTGATTTTTTTCTCTTCAAAAGTTGAAAGAAGAGCTCTCTCATGATGACAGTTCTTTCTTACCTAACCCTACCCTGGCAAAAAAATATACAACACTTAATCTTATTACCATTCAGTAATGTATCCCTAAAACAGTCACAATTTTTGTTTACGTGACATTACAACCATTAAAAATGTGTTTGTTATCCGTGGGGTGCGTACCAAAACTAGCAATTCTTTCCTTTTGAAAGTCATAGCATTTTTTTATTATTTTAAAAATTGCATGCACACTCAGCATTGATACCACTTTATGGTAGTGCCACTACCGTCGGCAGTAAAAGTGATACACCTACTATTTTATTTCAACTTTGTGTTTTTTATCATGTCATAAAATCACAAGGGAATAGAGAAAACCTCAACCTTTCCCTTCTTAACTTTTGTTACTACTTTAATATGCGTGTAAACAAATTTGGTAAAGCGTTACACACCCACTCAAAAAGTTGTAGGTGTACCTGATATAGTAATATCATTTTCTAAAGTTTTAAGGGCTTTTGGAGGTCATGAAATAATTAAGTGTGCAAGAGATTTTTTTTGAGGTCATTATTATGCTCGGTGGGTGTACTAATATTATTCGTGTCATGAAAACTAAAACATTGAAAAAATAATAATTACAGTACAACACTATATATAGCTCAACTTATTATGATGATGGGATCAAATAGTTGTAACAAATTACTTTAAGGAGATTTTTTTACAACGCAATAATATGCATCAATATATCAAGTGACGTGACACAAAAGGATCTTACTTTTTTTGAGCCATATTCCCATTTTCCCTCCTGCAAATTGGAATCTAAATGTATTGTTATACAAAATAAATAAATAACAGGAAGCGGTGATGACCATAATAAAAAAAATATGCATTAATTCATAAATTTTTACATGTAAAATATTTTAACGTTCCGAAGCATATAAACTTTTCTTTTAACATAATATCAGCATCAGCATAGATCCGGCAAAACAAGAACAAAAAGCGTACGCACAATTTTTTTTATTCAATCGCATATACAAGAATCAGCTTTTTACTCTCTCTGGCGCAATAATATATGATCAAACAAAAGGTGTGTGTGTTTGGCCTGGTTAAACCACGACGAATGAAGACGGACGCCTCTTTTAAACCTCATCTCGTGGTAATCATCCACTTTTTGACGTTACGACACAAAAAAAGAAGAAAAAAAGTTGTACAGACAGATATCTATATACCCATTAGCATTATGAAGGAGAAAAAAAGTTAAAATGGCTAATGCGCCGTCTAATATGCAAGCTAGAGAGCAACAATGAATCTTTTGTGTTTTAGCTGACAGATCACACGGTACACTTGATCGTTCATTCATGCATCATTGTTTGCATTGCACTGTCATTGCCACAGCTAACCCGACAGCTAGAATGACAAAAGATGATCTCTGCTCATGATGATGATCATATCACTATGCTGCTGCATAGCCATCATTTACCAAATCAAAGTCATCATGGCACGAACCAACTCAAATGGATAGATTATTTGCCTTCTTGTTTGTCGTCGTTCCCACATCACGTTTAACAGCAATGCAGACTTTTTTGCACTCGCACTAGTGTCGCAATGATCGTTTATGCTGATGTTTTATATTTTTTTATTAGAATAATCATAAATTAATCGTTGTATTATTTACTTCACTTGACTACACCAATGTAAAAATATCTTGTTTTTCTTGTCGTCGTAGCTAGAGCGCATCGCACAATCCAGTTTTTTCTTTTTAACTAACCGTTCTCTCCCGAAAAGAACAATATTTATTTAAATTATTTTACTAATTGATTAATAAAAATTAAAGTGGTTTCAATTCAAGGTTGTTTTATAAGAACGTGTAATCTAAAACAATGAAATGTTTTTGTGTGATGCGTAAGGGAAATTTAAAAAAAATGCGTGAAAAATAAGCATGAAAAACTTTGAGAACTAAAAGGGGCATAAATTTCAATAAAAAAAAGGGAAAACCAAACAAAAGTGTTTGTGTGTATTTTCCCTTCATAGCGGCACTACGCCACAAAAAGTGTTTAACCTTGTCAGTCACAGTTTGATGGACAGACGGGCAGAATTTCAATTTGAAATATGAGGAAACTGACGATGCTCATGAATCTAATGACAAACTAGATATATACCAAAGTATTTTAACATCAAACTTGTACATGCTAATTACTTTTGTAATCGCTCATACGATGATTGATGATTGCGTGCTTCCTACTAGAATCACTTTAAGATAAAATTGCGGAGATCACAGACAGAGGAAAGAACCTCAGGTATGGGATATTTCATTTGAATACATAATGTTTGTACAACACAAAATCAATAACAATATAGATCATCAATTTGATTCTATCGATTCGAAAATGAATATGAACAGAAAATGACCGTACCTCGAAATCAATTATTGTAATTAGCCGATAATTGCATATTATAGCATTGCCAAAACTAAAATAATTTAGATTACCCATAAATTAAAAAAAATATCTATAATGGCATATTGATGAGTGACATACCTATGTAATGTGTCATGATCACTATGATTAATCAACTTTTAAGCATAATTTACGTA
>JAHZNC010001124.1:0-26423 GCA_027744095.1 Zhuqinia jingwanae
CGACACCCGTCAGAATGACGAATCATTGAGTTGCTGGAAACGAGCAAAAATCTCAGGAACTTGCGTTAACATTGTGATGAGCGTGTCGTCGTATAAAATAGTGTACACAACACAGAGACACAACAAACTTTTTCCCCCAACATCACGCATTCAATCATAAGTAAGTACAATCTCGTCGTATTGTATCCATTCATTCATATGCAGGCACGTTATATAATCTACTGTGTTTAGCTTTTTTTTACCATAAACTTTTTCCCGTATTCAAATCA
Organism: Zhuqinia jingwanae; assembly: GCA_027744095.1. Classification (NCBI taxonomy): domain Eukaryota; kingdom Metazoa; phylum Arthropoda; class Collembola; order Entomobryomorpha; family Paronellidae; genus Zhuqinia; species Zhuqinia jingwanae. The sequence continues at coordinate 270 of JAHZNC010001124.1, forward strand.
TGTCTCCGTGTTTGTGTTTTATAAGTTATGTATATAGTGAGTAAAAGGTGCAAACAATTTTTTTTGCTGAGCAAACATTTCTTTTTTAAAAATAGCAATGCTTCTCTGCTGCTGCTGAGCTAACAATTGAAGATGCAATGGTTTTTCCTTGTTATGTCCAATACATTTTCTCCGTTTCTTTTGTAGTGAAAAGATAAAATATAAGGAGACCGAAATGATGTAGCAGAGAATGGTTGGAAAAAACAAGAATATCTGTATTTTGGGGAAAAATTCAAGTTGACGGAAGTAGGAAAATCAGAATACCTGTATCCAATGCGATGATCCATACAAACTATCCCATAAAATAAATAAAATGCTTCGCCTGGGTCGATACCAGCCTTTTTGAACAGCTTGTGAAAATTTTTCAGCAATCTCTGATAGCACAGCAAGGCCAATTCCGCCTCCTCCTCCCTCTCCTCCATTCCAATCGTGCGAGCATCCAATTACCACGTATCTAAAATAACAAGGACAAAAAATAGGTAGACATCAAGCTGAGATTGCCAACTCTGGAACAATTGCTATATGTGGTGTGGAGAAATTTGAGAAAAACAAAGTACACAAAAGGTATGATTTGAGACAAATACAAAATTGTATACACAATGAAACAAGCTACTATACACATTTTTTCTCCAAAACACTTTCTAGACCGTAGTAGTTGTTGTAAAAGTCCATTTATGTATATTATGTTGCGTGTGCAGACTATATACCAAAGTAAAGTGCTTAGGATTTCACAAAAATGTGCCACCACACCAGCACCACCACTACCACCAAAAACACTCCACAAAAGTACTGCTGATTTGAGAACTGCTTATCAATTAGCACTTATGCAAATTTAAGCTCTTCCTGATTCTCTCTCTAGTAGACATGTAATGTGGTAACCAAACCAACCATGGTATCATCATCGCAATGTGTGCATATACTAGTACTTCTATCAATAAAACACTACATAATCACAATTTGTGTTTATTAATCACTCATAAAAAGCTGCTTTTGTTACCATTCCCCTGATAATATGTACTTGGGTATCTCATGATCGTCAGCATGGCTTGATTTTAGTCCAAACTCAAATTACCCATTGATGCATAAATACCTTAGGTATTATAGCTACTACGTCTATAAATGTGTCATTATTTCAATTACCATCCAGTATCCACCCACAAAGTGAAACATTCTTCATCAGTTGTGATAATGATATTATCACGTATTGCCGTATCTATTACACTGCTTGAACATTTGCATTTACATTTTCAAACTGCAATAATGCGAAAAGCAACGATGTGGATAAACATGTCCCACTTGTTTTTCCAAGTATGGTTCCGCGGATATTTTTTGCTGTTTGAAATAGTATGTGTTTATGCAGTTGTTATATTTGTGCAAAACGCTTTTTGTGCTCTGCTGATTTTTATGAAAGCGGTTTGCAACCAGTCAGCGTTTGGTGGCTCTGTATTTTTGTGTCATTTTGCGTCTCGTTTATTTTCAAACTCTCATTCTCACGATTGACAAGGGAGAAAATGAAATACATTTCATCCTACTCTCTGTGTTTTCTTGGATCCAGCTCAAGCGTGACATCGACCCGATATTATTAGATGACGAAGAAAATTTACATTTTCTGAAGGAGAGCCGTGTGTTTGTGTGTTGCTAGTTTTCACGTCAAAACTATACTAGTCTGGCCAAAATGAAAGCTTTCTCCTCTGTTGGTTTAAGAAGAAAATTCGTTTGCAATTCATATTTACGGGAGAAAGAAGCGGTAGTATATAAATGAGAAAGAGGGAAACATGAAAGGAAAGGATGAACGACAAAAAAAAAGAATTCATAAACTAGATACTTTTCGTAAATCAGAATATGAAAAAAGAGTCGAGTTTTACTGAACCGTATTCAATCTCGTTATTTATGTACATAATACTCGATAATGATAATGATTTGTACAAAAGTGTAACATATTCACAACTGATTTTCTCCATGCTTTATCAGTTCCCTGATTTTTTTCCCTTCGTTTTTGACTAGAACATATATCTTATGTATATCCTTTTAAAAAACGAGTAAAGAAGGGTAGAAAGCGGGAGAGGTGTAAATGCAAATTAAGCGAAAGTCTGCAAACAGACATCCTGTCAGCTCATCAACTTGATATTATATCAAGTACCCTACATATTCCGTGATTATTCTTCTGTTGTGCAAACGAAATATCTGCTGCTTCAGAAGAAGAATGAAGACAGGAAATAATGAACATGCACAATACTTGTGTGTATCCCAGAGCATACGCCCACACACACACACTACATATTATACATGTATAGTTGACGGATGTAGGGAAATGTACATGATGATGACGAAGAGCGGGATAGAATCCACAGTGAACAATATTTATATACGAGAGAAGAGAGTTAGGAGTAGTGACTATGATTACAGAAAAGAAGAAGAATGACTGACGAGAACAGGATACATAAGATGAAAGTCATTTTTAAACTTTCACTTGGCTATATATGTGTATACATAATATACAAAAAACGTGTCTAGATATTTTTTTATCATTCCACTCTGCGTTTTTACTTTTCTCTTTCTCCTTCTCTCTGTTTATTATTAAGTTGGTAAAGACTTTCTTTCATTCGTCTTATTCTTGTCACTCATCATTCACTGGTTAAGTTGAGGATGAAAGTTATAGGTATTACTTTTTAATATTAAGCAGTGTAACAAACAATGTGTTCTTGTATAAACGTTATATTCATGATAATAATGTCAGGCAAAAGCAGATGGAGAAACGACAAAAAAAATACAATCCAGCACAAGAATGTTATACTTTTTTCTCAAACCGTGCAGCAAATTCTCACGTTTTTACTTTTTATATGAGAATAAGATTTACAGCCGAGTAATATCTTGGTTATATATGTATATTAGGTATGTACACTGAAAAACTGTAACATATATTTTTTCATTCAGCGTGATGGAATGAAGAATCCGCATTGTGAATAGGCATCATCACGAAAAAATACAATGGCAGGACAAGGACAAGCTTTCATTTCATGAGATTGCTTGAGGACAGGTGATGATAATAACTCACCTGCGCTGCTACTGCTGTGACTATATATATTCATCTATCTGTAAAAAAACAATTCTTTCATTCCACTGACTTGTATTAAAAGAGTGACCTTACTACACGTGTAGATTCCACCATAAAAAGCACTCCGTTTATAATAATATAACAATCATAAGCTTGATGGACTAAACACGATATGGAGAGATAGAGAGAGAGAAAAAACAGCAGTCAAGATAAAGGGGGAAAAGGATCAGGAAGGAATAAAAAAAGTGCAAAAGATATGACATATTCATAGTACAAATACGAAAACATGTGATGGTAATGATGATAACAGAAAAAACGCTACGGAAAAAAGCCAAGCCTCGAGCACATTGCGAGATATTCGACGCAGTTTTGTACATCTCATTTTAAAAATATAATAATGTACTAGAATTCAATGTAAACACAAACTCCATATTAACATATTATTTTTTCCCTACCAAAAGAGAAAGCTAATGAAAAAAAGCTTAAGTTTTTCTGTCTTACAAAAATATTGTATTATCCACACTGCACTGCTTGCTTAGTTTCTTGACTTGATGGTGATGGTAGATTTTTGCATTATGAAATGAACTCTATTATTTTCAAAATACTGTACTAAGAGTTTGTCGAGTTTTTTCCTCTTTCTCATTTTTGTGACTTGTTAGCTTATTTCCATGACTGAATACAACTACCAAAAAACGACATTAGTATTTTTGCCTATCTTTCGTTTTTTATGAGCTCTTGTTACCTTTTCCCTATGAAGAACAAAAAAGCCGAGGGAAAGTTGCAGGGGATATAGAGTGAGGGAGAATGAAAATATGACGATGACAATCATGAAAATGATGATGAAGGCAGGAAGACGGTAATAAATGAGTTTTCTTTGTAGGCATAAAGTTCAGGGAGTAAATAGTGTAAGAACGCATTTCAGCACGCACTACATCATTATACCAATTCCACTTTATTTTCGTGTAATGCAGTATGGTCCCATGAAATTTCAATTTACTTCCGCGCACAGGTTTAATAGTCGGCAGTAGCATACCTGCAATCCTTCATATAGGCATACTAAAGAGCACATCATGAGCCGTGTTCCCGCTATAAATTATATCTATTATTGCTGTAATGCTGCATACAAGAAAATTAAGCATAATATACCATCAGAGTAATTTTGTGCGACACACCGGAAGGTCGATAGGAACATCACAAATTATATCAAAATTTGACCCATGCCATACTACATATTTCATATGTTGGCTGCGTTTTAACTATAAATCAAAGAAGAGGAAGAGAGAAAAAAAAGTATGAGGGGATTACATTTTGTTTGAGTCTCTTCACCTCTCTCTCACATACACACAAGCAAAACTTTTTGTATTAAGAATCACCAGGAAGATAATAATAAAGTTCACGACTCATGGAATTGTTTTTTTACCTTTCTCTTTCCTTCTTTACACAGCAATTCTCATCTAGATTTAATATTAGAATTGGCAAAGACGATTCTTCATCGCGTAGGCCTCAGTGTGGTGCAAACATAAATGGTGGTGATGCCTTAAAGTGTGAAGGTAGAATGAAGGAAATTCTGGGAAACCAACTGACTAAATGAATTCCATGAGTAACTGTCTAATACATCTTTTCTCAGCTATTTTTGGACATGTAACCAGCAAGGCCACACATCGGGTTTTATAAGACTAAAAATGTGAAGAAAAAAAGAAAAGAAAATAGGCTGCTATATACTACTTCTTTTGATGAAGAATGAGCGACTCGTGGATGAAGAAAGCCCGCTTTCACATAAAAATTTATCACTACCAGCCAAAAGAATGTTATACTGTTCCGCAATAATAAAAGTAAAGCAGCAGATGGATGAGCAAGACAAGGTTATATACTGCTTGTCCTCTAGGCCGACCTATCAGATTTGTGGGTAAGGTAGGCTGGCAAAAGAGATGGGGGTTCATGTGTATGTGTGTACATTGGGTATACAAAAAAAGACATAGGTACATATACTTAAGAAAGGACAAAAGAAAGCACCCCAGCAGGGCACTGAAACACATTTCTCTCACCTATCGGACTCCCATAATCCAGAAATCGACGCTACGATTGTTGGTTGGTATGAAGTTTTTACTTCATTGAAGACTACGAAGTCGAACAGAGAAAGGAAGAGATGCGCCTTGAAACACAGATCCCAAAAAGTAGGGTACTACTGAAGCGCGATCCCTTGAAAGCAGCGCTCCTTGCCAATCCTGGGGAGCTAGTCTACTTCCTCGGCCTTGTCTTATCCATCTTCAAGATTTTTATGGGAAAAGTAACAAAAAAGGCCCTTGTGTCAACTCATTGAAGAAAATCACTATCAACTATATCGCTTTCATAATAAATATGATGAAAATATATTTCCATTCATTTGATGTACCATCTGCGTGGAACATGAGCTTGTTGTATAATATGTAGGTTGACTTAGAGAAAGTAGAAGAAAAAAGTACATGTAATGTAAGTGGAGCACACAACATTAACATCTTTCCTTACCGGAGCAGCTGTACGGCATCATTTTGGTTAATTGTGTGAGACGGTAAAAACTTGCCTCTGTGCCTCTATAAAAAGAATAATAGTATCACCTGTCAGTATTTATTTTACATAATAAAATAATAAATCAAGGGTGCAATAAGTTTTCCTTACCTGTATGTCATGAATGTTTTCTAAAGAGCCCATCGATCCCCATTTATAACCAGTGGCAGGGAACAATGGTCCTATATATTTTTCAGTTTTAAATATGTCGAACAGAGGTATTCAATATATTAAATAGACATATATTAAATGTTAAATATTTCAACGTTTAGTTTTTTACCAAAGTCTTTGGGGTCGGGGTAGAAAATGAGTCCTTTGATCCCATACGAGGATGCAACAGCGCTCTGTATAGATGGGCAATATATCATTTGTTTTAAATACCTACTACACATGTGCTTCTGGTGTGCTTAATATACCAATAAAACAACGTTGTTTTTTCTCCCTGACAAAAAAAAATACTGCGGGCACTTTTTTAAAGGAAAAATACGCATTTCATACAAGTTTGTTTACAAGTAATAAAAAGCAGCAACTAAAAAGGAAAAAAAACTCGCAAAAAACACAATACTAAAAATATCGTAAAACGACAAAATAAAGGTACCTTTTTTGTGTCATCCACATTCTCCGTGTCAAAGACACGTTACAACTAACGAGTTAGTGTTAGTGCACAATAAACATATGCTACTGGACAAAAAATTGAGAGTAAATACATAAAAAAACCAGATAGGACAAGGCAAAGTTGAATAAAACATCATAAAAAAAAGCGAAAGAGTAAGAACAAGAGTAGAGAATAAATGGTGCAGGTAGTTAACTACATTACCACATATTTCATATATTTTATATATAAATGTTTTTTTTACCACTGATGATGGTGGAATCGAACTGAAGCGTACTAATAGTATTGATCCGTTAAGCACGATCCTGGACCTTTGCAGCAAGTCCAAATCTTCTGGTCGGCCATACAGCCCATAAATAAGTGTCCCTGTGGAGCAATCATCCATAAAAGACTTTTATATTTTTTTCTGCCGTTTCTTTTGTTTTTTTAAGAAGCAGCAAGTCCAAATCTTCTGGTCGGCCATACAGCCCATAAATAAGTGTCCCTGTGGAGCAATCATCCATAAAAGACTTTTATATTTTTTTCTGCCGTTTCTTTTGTTTTTTTTAAGAAAAAAAGGGTCTCAAGTTTTATTCCCATAAAGTAAAGAGCATCATAACCCCCTCCAAAAAAACAAAAACATATTGACCAAGACAAGTTAGTAGACGGTGAACAATGGTGGTAAATAAAAACAGCAAAGAGAGATAGATACAATTTTCAACATTTCAACACATCTTCTTTTTAAACAATTGTCTCCAGAGGGAAAGTGTATCTCTCTTTCTTTCTTTTTCTCTCTCCATTTGCAATGATTTAGTGCTGGAATTACACGTGCCAAACGATCTCTTTGTATAAAATTGATGTTTCATGTGGTTTTTGTTGTTTTTGTTGTATCATCCAACGCAGTAGTGAAACTTTTTAGGTTCTACTGCTATAACGTGGCTTGAAGAAGAACTTTTTTTACTTGTCGTTACATTAAAATCTATCGGAAATGTGTCAGTGGAACGTACTTACCTATAGTACACATCCTTGCCTTTTACAACCAAACCAAAAAACAGGAAACATTTGACACACAACAGATGGTAAATATTAACCCGCATTTTTGTGTTGTTGTTGTTGTGAATCTGTGTCTGTGTGTGCTTAATATAAAATCTATTTATACGATACTCCTGCTGTTTTTTTATAAACAAGCTATAATACATCGACCATTTATTTTTATTAGATCCTGGTAAATAAAACCTCACAGATCTCCGGAGATGATTTTCATTGCATTATAATAATAGATCCGTAAGTTCCGGATGAAACTTGACAAAGTACAGAAAAAAACAAGTTTTTCCCTCTCTCTTTTATATTGGCTCTGTTTAATAGAAATTGTTTCATTGCACATCACTATTATCCAGCTGAATGGTCTTATCAATATTGAATAATAATACCTAATATTATTATCTTCCTGTGAGCTTGGAACAAGGCTCATAAGTTATCACAGAATGATGGCGCAATGAGAAAAAAAACTGATGAAAATAGAGTAAACGATGCGTAGATAACAGGAGCATTAAGATTGATTTTGTTTGTGTTTCTTGTATGTACACAGTATATTATTATTATTATTAGGTACATACATGTAACTTTGATCTGGCTAACTTTCCTCCTCTCTTTCCATCTCTCTACTCTCTATTGAATGATAGTGTGTGTGTGTGTGTGTGTGTGTGTATGTATGGGCGCGCGCGCCATACAAGTGTTTTTCCTATCAAACTTCATGCATTTAGGTTAGCAGAGTAAAGGAGTAATCCCATCACAGGGAAGCAAGCCATGCGAAAACCCATTAAGTCAATCCGGTGGTATTAAGCGCTTCCTAGTCCCATACATAACTCATTCATGTTCCAAGTTTCTTTATGTACATGTGCATGTGTGATGCTTTTAGTTTTAATATCAAAAAAAGTTTCAAAATTACATGCTAGTACATAAAAAAAGGGTGAACGAAAGAGAGTAATATTTGGCTGTGTCAATTGTACATGTCATTTGACTCGCCCTATATGCCTTTAACTATATCAACCCCATTCTCCACGGTTTGTGGTTCTATGATGACCACGAGGTCACTCTATACAAAAGTAGTAGTAATAGTAGTAGTAGGGCAGTAATAACCTAAAAAAGTAAGTGATTTTTTTTGGACACAAGATCTATATAAAAGATACTTTAGGTATCATCACCATCGTCGTCATCATCATCATCCAATGACATGTGTGGTCGCACATTGTCCTTTCCCATGCATTCCCGCTTGCAAGCAAATGCTCAAAGAGTTTGTGTATGTGAGTATTTGACACAGAAAAAAAGAAACCTCATAAAGATTGTACAGCCCCGCAAAGTATACTGCAGACTAGTGAAAGTCTACTCTCTTTCTCCCGGGAAGATAGAAAGTTGGAGAGGTCAGAGTTTATGACAAAATCCAAAAAAGCTTACCATTTAGATTGGCAGCGGGAGAAAAGGCAATTACTGGACGGAAGTTTGGCAAGCTAGAACTACCAGACGATGTAGTGGCATCATCAGACTCCTCCGTGCTTGATGGAGATGTTGTAAAAAGCACCGAACCATTGCGATCCACAACCTCAACGAGATTGACTCCTTTCGATCTACAAAAAAATAGTACATGAATCAACCCTTTACAAAAAAAGTTATTATTTTTGATGTATATCCATCATCACTCAAAAAATTGATATATTTATTTTTATATATACAACATAGCCACTAGAGGAAAGCTTTTGAAACCTTGGAAGGCACAAAATAAAAGCAAAAGAGAAAAGAGTTTATCATGCAAAAAAAGAGTTTTTAAGTAAGGTAGTCATACAATTTTATAAGGACTTATGATAAAAGAGAATATTGATGAGAGGATGATGAAAAGGATATATAACCCTTGTACATGAATATATGACAGAAAAAAAGTTTTGCTGATTTATTGAGCAGATTGAGCATGTAAATATTTCATTATTGTCATGTAAAAGCATTAGCTATGCCTGCTGCAAACAAACCCTTATAGATAAAAAATAATACAAGTAAAAAAAATACATGTCTAGTACGCTAGAAAAGAGAAAAAGATGAAAGTGTGGTATTGAAAGAATATAAAAATTGCTGAAGCGGATAATAGATATTTATGCCAGGGAAATGATTCTCCTGAAGCGTCTTTAGCACAAGGAGAGAGACAAAGCTATTAAGCTTGAAACACAAAATAACAATATTTTTATCATAAGCGACTCGTTCCGTTGTCGTACGCTCTCTTGGGAAATTTCGATGTATTTCGCAGAAATTCTAGATATTAACAACTCGTGTAAACTTTTCCCAGGATCCTGTATGGGGCATTATGAGAAAAGAACAAAAGAAATCTTGAATAATATTCAAGTAGATATGTCTCGTGGTAATAGTAGTAATAGCAGTAGTAGTACTACGGTAATGCTCTAGATAGCAAATATGCTCTTGTCAAATATGTGTCGTCGTCGTCGTCATCGCGGAAACGTACTCAAGAAAATAGTCTGAGTACTCAAAACAACTTTTCGTCCTAATCCGACGCATTTTGTAAACAAGCTTCTGCCACATTTCAACATACTATAAAAAAATACAAAAGCCGAACAATAACTGGGGAAAAATATACAAAAGAAAGAGAGACTACTACTTAAAATTCAACTATTTTTATTGCGAAATTCAAGCTAACGTGTTCATTTGTGTAATTTTCTTTCTTCTTTTTTTTGGCTTTTTCATTGCCTATTAAATTGAGCACACTGTAATATGCTGTACGTTCCGAGTACATTACGCATCTTTGTGTATATGAAATCTGCACAATAGTCGCAGGATTTTTTAAACAGATTTACTGTAATGCGGATAAACTGTTCAGTGTACTGTTCCAACATCATCGCGCACTGACTACTGACATAAGAATGTGAACGATTTATTTATACGAATACCCCCCATCCTTTTTTCTCTGTTCTTGATAATCAGAATATTGCGATAAATTCACAACACTGCTTTATTTTTTAGGGTTGCACGTTGCGTGGATTTTCCCCCGCTTGTCTGTTTGTCTAATAAGCCATGCAAGAAAATAATTTCCTTAATTTTGTGCAAATAAGCTAAGTTGTAAGTGAAAGCACAAAGCAGAATTTGTTTAAAAAGTGAAAAGTCATTCAAAAAGAATAATAATTACAGTACAAGTTCAGTTTCCCCAGCGGTGTGTTTATCATTGTTTTCAAACAGCTAAACTTTTTATTAGCTGGCTTCTTCAGTCCGTCACCAATACTTTAAGAAAATAAGGAGATGTACATGTGCTAGTGAGTATTTTCACTATACTCTTCTGTTGGTTTATCACTGTTCTTTGAGAACGAAGCAAATACCAGCATTTTTTATTTTTTTATACGAAAAAATGGCTAATATTGCTGGCTGAGACCCCATGCGTCCTCGATAGAATTTCAATATCTACCAAGAACCGCGGAAGTAAAATCGAATAAGCTTTAATAATATAATGTATACAATTTAGCATTCTTGTTCCCTTTTCCTGTGCACATTTGAGATTCGTAATAGAAGACATAGGGTTGTGTACTGTGTTGCATTGTGTGAGTGTGTGTGTGGTGGTGTAATAATGTATCTTTCTTTTCATGCTCTGCCCATTTACCATATAATCATATGATTGTTGGCTGGCGTAAAAGTTGAAGCTATCGCAATATACGACAGAAACTCGACGTCAATTCTAAGCCAGGCATTCAATAAAATTCAAATCTCAGCAAATCACAAAGCTATGCAGTGTAGTAGCAGAAAAAGTTGAATATATATATATGTGTGTTTTGTGGGTTTATACTTACATTGTACATACGTATGCGGGTTTATTTTTCGTTTTGGTTGCTGGTGTTTGTATCACTTAAAATCAATGAGATGAAATAGGAAAAGCTGATGGATGAAAAGTTCTTTTTGTGGATTTTAGAGGAGATCCCACACAGCCATACACTATTATTATTGTAAAGTAAGGAAATGGCAATAAAAAAAGAGTTGTGCTCATGATATACATAATACATATAGAATTTAGAGGAGATCCCACACAGCCATACACTATTATTATTGTAAAGTAAGGAAATGGCAATAAAAAAAGAGTTGTGCTCATGATATACATAATACATATAGGCATATATATGTACATACTCTGTATGTGACGGCCTCGGCTTTGTTGGTGCATGCATGGTATAATTTAAACAGAGAGATGCTGGTGATAGTGGCAGAGGTGCTAAGAGACACACTCACAGTCAGAGGAAGTGTAGGTGGAAGAAAATATTACTATGCTCATTCACTCCCTCTCTGCCGCCGCACAGTGAGCCTCTCTTCACTCATCATCATCATCATATCTCCTTTACCCCTTTCACATTTTAGCATCAATGAGAAGAAACCACAAAAATGGTTTCCTACAAGTACTCTTTACACTGAAATGTTTATACCCCTATCAATTTGATGATATATATATTAGCATTGCATCAACTTCGATGCTGCAACTATGCTACTACAAAACTACAAAAAGAGTTTGTTGGTTTGATCGTTGCATTTGGCAGGGATGATGATAATCATGATGATCATGATGATGATCATCATCATCATTCTATGTGTTGTGGTGGTTTTGGTTGTGGTAGTGGCAAAGAGAGAATGATCACACAGAGAAAAGCATTGTGATAAAGTATCATGGATGGTGTAAGGTAAAAATTGAACCTTTTTCACTTTTTCCATCACTTTGCTTTCACTTTGTATATTTATAAATGTATATGTGTGTGTGTTTTTTGTGCGTATGTTTTTCCGCTTTGCTTCTTTTTGTACTTTCTACATCTTTCTTCATCTTTGTAGAGGGTACAAAAAGCGTGCGTTGCCTGCGTGTATGGAGTATTATTATATTTGAAGTGCACACCAGAAATGAACTACAAAAGTAGATTCTCTTTACCATGCACCACTACTAAGCCATGCTATATATGTATATACACTATGTGTGCTCTCTTAAGGGAAGACTCAATTTCCATGTAAAGGCCCCAGAGTCAATTTAAGTTGAGCCAACTCAATTTGATGGAATTCCATTGCTAATGTAGTCACATTCACGTTTGACTCACTTCACAGGAAACGAAGAGCCAGAGCGGAAGACTGCATACTAAAAAAAACCTCAATGTTCTTTTCGCAATGTACCTATGTTGGTCCGAATGGGAAAAGCATATTTTCCATGTATTTTGAACACACCAAAACAAAATCCATTATTTTCTAGTTTTTGTTAGATGATTTCTGCCTTTGTAGGTGAGACTACCATGAATTGTATGTAGGTATATATATATATGTACATGTACACATGAATGTGTGGAACATGTGGTAAATGTGGGCTCACAACCATCCTTTTCTCTGAAGATCCGGTCCTTTTAAAATGACTTTTTCAGTGTTCCAGACATAACGTCAATTGTTGTGTTTTGGTTTTATGAACAAACATTTATCCTATTGTGAACAGTGGTAGTACATAATATTAAGGTACAACAACAGCAGTAGTTTTTTGTTGTTATATTGTACCACGCCACACACTTCACTTGCCCATCATGTCATACCATGCCCGTGAGGTCGAGATGATGATCATTGTTGTTTTTGCACTTACACTTTGTGTGCAAAACTAGACAACATCATATGGATGAAGGCATATTATGTATGTATGTAAAATGTAATATGACCGTAACAACTACATATTATACACCACCATGTACATGATAATAATAATAATATTATTACATTACATTGGCAAAACAATAGATATCATTCTGCACTGGGGTAATGGCTTTAAAAATGTTTTTACATGAAATACCTTACGGCACCTGTTCTGCTTTTCAGAAAATGCTTTTCAGGCCAGTTTTCTACACGGTACATTTTGCACTTTTGCTTTTTTCCCTGCCCTGTAGAGTGGAAACGGAAGAAAGGATGCTGTCTGGTGTGAAATCTTTCTGCACTGTTCTGATTTGACATAGTACATTCCTAGCGTCCTACGTAAAGGGTGATGACGACTATGATAACAATAAAGTTTGTGTGTATGTGTATTGTGTTGCAAAAGTTGGCCGAGATGTAAAAGGAGTAAAAAACGGAAGATCCAACGGATGCGCTGCAGTTTATTTCGAATTTAAGTTGACTGATCCAGTTTCACGATAGAGCACATATAGGCACTTAACTTAAATGCATATCAAACTTATAAAAAACATACGACCATACAATACCGCAACAGCAGCAGCAGAAGCAGCAGCAGCAGCTGTTGCCTTCATTCTTCTACCACCACAACCATCAACAACCTCAACCCAAATTCACGCTTGCTTTTCCCATTAAGTTACCAAAAAACACAGACACAAGCATAAAGAGAGTTGCATACAAAAGTTTATTTAAAAAAAGATTATAATATGGAGTGAAATGAAACGATAATGATGATGAGGAGGAGAAGGAAGGAGGATATGGCAATGATATAAAGTGCTCTCGTGGTCTTGTGTAAGCTTTTTATGGGTCAAGAGGCATAATAATATTTACCCACTTTTTTACGTTATAATTAGGTGGTTTGTTTTATATATCATTATGAGATCCGCTTCTTTCTCCTTGTTTTTTGTTGTTGTAGTTGTTTTTTTGTTTGCACTACGCCCTCAAAACCACTTCAGCTTGACTTCTTTTCTTNGTTGTAGTTGTTTGTTTGTTTGCACTACGCCCTCAAAACCACTTCAGCTTGACTTCTTTTCTTCTCCTTATCTCAAGTGTTTCTTAAGATGAAAGAAAGGGGGAAAAGGTAACAGGCTGCTGAATGCACCTCTTTTTTCAACCAAAAAAGGAAAAGAAAAAAAGGAGAGAAAATGGTCTGAAATGGAAAGTATACACTTTTTTACATAATAATAATAATAATAATAAATGGGTTAATTTAATACGTATATTTTGGGTATGGCTGTTGCGGTTAGCAGTGTATATTTTAGATATTAGATTACAGCCTAGTTAGAAACGATTATCTCGCGAACAAGAGGAAATGAGTATAGGAAATACTGTGGTGAATTATACGACCACTTTTTCATGTTGTTAATGGTATCAGTGTGTACTAACAATGCACACTGTGTATGGAACACACGATTTTTTTGCTGAGAGTGTGTTGGAAAAGTAGTAACAAGTATCATATAATACACGACCACAACAAGACAAGGGTATATATATACCTACCTACCTTAAGTAGAGAGTATATTATAGTGCCTTTCACAACACTAAGTAAACTTTGGCATAACCACATTCAATTCAATTAATTTTCTGATGGCTTTTATAAGCTTTATTATTATTATTATTATTATTATTATTATTATGTAGCCTTGTAGTGTTGGTTAGGGATTAAAAATCTCTTCCTCCGATACTGCCTTCCTTGACGTTACCACATTTTTCAGCTCCGGAGCAACTTGTATAATATAATGTATGTATAGATGTATTCAATGTCTTCATAATGATGTCGTGAAACATGTTGACACACTAGCGCACCACAAGGGAGACAGGTCATATATTACATAGCAAGTTTATATATTATATATCTGGGAAGGATTTGCCTATCAAGTTTCCCATATCTCCTCTCTCCTATTTTGTTAATTCATTGGAACCATTGGAAGCCAAAGAACTAGACATATATGTACATACGAAGGAGCATTAAGTCATTTCAATACAAATGAGGCTCGTCATAAAAAAGGACTTTATGTGTATATTATTTGTGGCCCCTTGTCCTGAGAGGGAAAATACCAACCATGCAATGCACACATTACGCAAAAGAAACAACCACACAACAACATGAAGAAGTAGGCCACTACTATTACTACTGACGAAAAAATCTTATTGAGATGACAGACCACATCGGGAAAAAACATTGTGAATTTGGTTTGTTTATATAAAAAGGCAAAGGTTGTAGGTATATAAGGAAGAAGAAGAAGAAGGGAAAAAACTTGGAGCAACCTTCCTTGGCTGATATATAATATGCTGTTGGGGGAAAACAGACAAAAAGTAGAAAAAGAAAAAGCTTTCACATAACTACATACATACACATACAACATATTAGTGTGTTTTACTTCAAGGCTAAGAAATTGCGCACCAATAAGAGATGCGAATAACTAGGTACATATATACATGCAAGCATAAAATCCATTGTGTGTGTCTGTGTGTAGCATTATGTGAGTGTAAGTATGGAAATTTTTATGGCTTCCTTAATGATGCAAGCTCCTTGATGATCTCTCTCGTTCTGCTGGCTCAACTGGAAGGTGCTCCCTCAAGAATTATTATTGTTGTACTGGCTGAACAGCGAGATTGCACCACGAAAATGATAAAATGATGGACCACCCTACAACTGCTCTATATAATATGAACTATAAAAAATTTATCTAGAGCTACATATATTCTTATATTCATCTTGTACCGTAATACCAAAAAAAACATGCATATATACTCCCAGAATATAAATCCATACTAATATTCGTATGTATGTTTTACAAGTGTATGTGGGTATAACTTATTATTATATAAATCTTGGTTCTTTCATCATCACTCCCATCGTAGTACGCAGAGATTTTGTAACCCCAAAATATGAAAAGTCAGCTTTGGGGCGTAATCATCAGGAAAAAAAGGGTTGTATGTGTAATAGTTTTTTTGGCGTTGTATGGTCGTAAAAAATGTTATTTGGGTATATCGTCAAGAATTTCACCTTGTAAAACCCGCCCTAATAACAGGTTCTTTTCATCAGTTCACTACATTCATCATCAACACGACCATTCAATTGATCTCTTTTATCCATCAGTCTCGGTGCGAGAAATTTTACTTCAGGTGCAAATTCTAAATTATATTCTTCATCTTCAATGATTGGTCCCATTTTATTTCCTTTTTCTTGTGCGGTGGTGGTTAGAAAAGAGGTGCGTATAGAAAGATAAAATGTGTTTCAAACGTTTTTATTCAATAGCCACATATCTCCCCTCGTCACCTTAAACTCTTTGTATCACATTTAGGTATATCTCGATTTTTTTAATGCTACATCACCTTACTGAATGGATTCATGGGAAAGTTCAGTAGGCGAGCCTCTAATCACTTTAAAAGTGTTCTCCTCTCAAAGGTTGTTGAGCAGAAATTACTTTTTCCCCTACGTGCTCTCTTCTTCTTCTTCAACTTCTTTTTCACTATAACTCTAACTGCTACTGTGTATGTTTGACCTAAATAAATGCATTTCATCAAACCAAATGGGAGAATAGGAGAAAAAACCACTCTGAAATTTCCAATTATCTGAGTAAATAGTAAATTAAATCATGAAAAGTTGCAGAAAAGAAAAGTGAATAGAGTATATACAGTGGAAAGCGCCACTTGACGATAACTTGTTCTTCTTCTTCAACTGCTGCTGCTAGTTCTTAGCTCATAATGTTTAGGGACGGTACGACAAGCGATAAAAAGTTTTAGGCAATGAATTTGCAACATAAGAAGACAGGAAGTATTCTTTTGTGCAAAAAATATTATATTGCATATTGTGCACATTCCGAAGATTAGTAGCTCAGTCCAAAAGCCCAACCCAGCAACACCAAAGTGAAAAAAATTACTCGCCAGATAGGGAGAACTTTACATGAATACTTGTGTATAAATCACTTCTTGAACGTTGAGAACAGATTTATGACAGGTTGAGATAAATAGTAGGGAGAAAGTAACGATGTTAGTCACCAATATTTTCAACGAAACTTTGTTTTGATTATGATATACCGCTTTAATTTTTGTGAAAGCGAGAAAAGGGTGAAAGTGAAGTGGACTTTGTTTTTTTGTTTGGCTTATATATGTAATATGCAGTTGTTTTAGTAGAGGGTTGTTTGAATCAATTACAATTTCATTGGAGACTACTTTACATAAAAGGGGAAAGCAATTGAAAGAGAAAATGTGAAGGTTTTACAACTGTCAAATGGTCATTATACAAAAGCAATTTAAAGCGGAAAACCGGTTTGAGGCAAAAGGAAATTATGCTCTCAGGATTTTTGCGTCACATTTTTAGGGCTAGCGAGTATAGCCTAGTACTTGTGACACCTGCAGTGTGGAGTCATTTAAGGGATGAAAAATTACAGTTCAAAAGCTATAAAAACTGCACTTGCAAAAAAACCTATCTTAATAATATTTAATGAAATTTGTTGGAATAAATATATAAAACTTACGTGGTTATCAATGCTTTATTGTTTTGTTCCAGCCTAACGGAAAGTCCAAAGGTTCGCCAAAGGTCTCGAATGGCAAGTGCTATTGACTTTCCGTCTGACATGTGCGGTTCTTGAGTCATTCGTCTATAAATTCAAAAATACAGTAAGTTATTTTGCAACAAAATATAGGAATACAAATTACAACTTCCTCTCAATATTTAAACTATACTATTGCCTTTTAGATATTTGTGTTTCTCAAATACATAAAACCTACAAAATACATATATTTCTAAAATCAGCTATACTTTTTCTTGATCATTCCTCTAGACTTGAGGTAAAGAAGGACATTGTGCAAACGTGATATAAATAAATGGCCGTGCATTTTTAAATGTCACTGCCTATACATAATGAGAAATGAATATTATGGCAGCTTTTCATGTTATTATTATGCATTGTCTACGCCACCACTACTACTCCACACGTTGTTATCCAGCCGACACCATGCATCTCCCAAACCTATTCTTGTCAACTCAGGCAAGGAAACAAGACCAAGCTTCCGGTTCCACGAGTCCTTTCACAATGCCATAATAATTAATTTCCGGTTTTCCAACAAAACTATTAGACCATAGTCAAATTTATAGGAGTAGTGTGTGATCATTCCTTTCTTTGAGTTGTTATGTTTATAGCAATACAAAACTTGCTAGTTTGTACTCCAATGTATGTCATTCTACGCAGCATCCATACATAGGTACATATATACATAATATTGTTGGACCTGTAGTAATGGACACTAAACTCTCTTTCGACACCAGGCATTATCATCCCATTCTCTTTCTATCAGTCTCTTGCATGCCTGCAGTAGCCTATTTTTCTTGCATAACGTTACAGGAAGCAGGAGCAATAAAAGTGCTGTGCACGAGTGCACAACTTTCACTGGATTTCATTACTCTTTTGAATTGACTATACGTATGCATATACCTCATTTCCAATGTCATCCTCCTGAAATACATACATATCCTTTTTATAAAGTTCATTCCCAAAGAAGATAGGATGTCAGTGTGTAGGTATATTCTTTCTGTTGCTCCGAGAGAGAGAGAGAGAGAATAGAAAGGGGAGCTATTGTTAAAATCCCATTTCATAAACTGTACAACTTTTACTATTACTGGTGCTCACATGCATGCACTTTGCATTAATTCATCGTGTGCCGCAGTATTTAGCGTAATACCAATATATATGTATATATATGCGTTTCTCGGTAGGGGCAAGACAAAAGAACTCCATTTTGGGTACACGTAGGTATTTGTACTTCCTATTCATGAAAATTGAAATTTCTCGTGTAGCAAACTCTTTTTTTTTTGTGCATGTTTTGTTATAGAAATATGTTCCTAGCATCATGTGGATTGGATTACATGATAAAATATTACGGAAGAATATTACTCGTGTATGCAGTTAGTTCCATTTCGTGTCATGTCAATTAGGAATGCATTCATTGTCAGCAATGCCATGTTGCTGCACTCTTCAAAGAGTGGTGCTTCCAAGCAATAATGATGAAACTGAATCATTTCAAAAGCTTTGTTTTATATAATAACAGTTTTTGTATCAGCTAAATCATCAAATGTACTTTTTCCAACATTTTTCATCCTCAACAATATCAACACCACAACCATATTCATATTTTTTTCAACTGCTCAGCCCCTTCCATTTCAAAATGTTGACAGGCTTAAAAAAAACAATGTACCACAGTGCAATGGTATATGATTCAAAACCAGAAAAAAAGTCTATTCATTTTCTCTTGTTACGCAAGTAATTATATTTCTCTGCTATCAAATTAAACAAGGCGAGCAGGAACACCATGCTGGGAGAGTATATATGTATGCATATTATATGCCTTTGAAGCTTTACATGTCCCATACATAATTGCTTGGATGTTGAATTCCACAGAAAAATATTATAAAATAAAAGTTCTCCCCTCGAGTAACTTTTGCGGTGGTGCATTAATCATTAGAAAATGAGGCTTGAGTTAAAATGTGCATCTGGAGACATTTGCTTTATTATGCAACTTTTTTTTAGCGTACCATAGTGAGTTTTTTTTGTGAACTGGGCATTTCTCTGTAGATCTCAATGAAGAGGAAAAATTAAAAGTATTTATGTATTGGCTGACTGTTGTATTCTAGCATCTTCATTTTATAGCTCACCTGAGATTACGACGAATATTGTCGGCACTAATTTGAATGAAAAGTTTGTGAAATGAAGGCTCATTAGCATCGTGCGGTGATGAATTTTGTACAGTTGCTTGATAATAATCTGAATTTTTCTCTTCATTACTAAAGCTGCGCTGCTGATGTTCTCGTCTGTGTTGCTCGTCTTGGATGCCATCCTCATCCGCTACTGTGATGTCACCGTGTTGATGTAAACTGGCAGCCGATGAGCTCGAGCTACCGCCGCTACTGCTACTACTACTACTGTCGCTGCTGGCGATAGTAGAGGAAGAAGACTTTCCGCTAATGTTAGCACTTTTCCCTCTCTCGTGGACCCCAATGGTGAATCCTATTGTGAAACCTGCCAGAAGTACGGCTGCCGACAGGAAGACTAGTTGTATCTGGAAGCAATAAAAATGGTTACACATTTATCCAAAAGTCTCTCAATATCCTTTATTTTCAACACGTTGACGAAAAAGGAAGAAGCAAGGCTACAACTACAAAAGGAAAATCCAGGAATTTTTTTTTTCTTGAAAATAACAAAATTCTATTAACATACTCAGTAACAACAACAACAACAAGAACACAAGAATAAAGTCGAAACGTTGGGCTACATATGATTATTATAAATCACTCGCTGTTTTCCCATCTTATTTTAATTTAAAAACAAGAACACAATTTGTTGGTTATAAAAAATTTATATTTTAAACCATACTCTAAACTATAATTTGTATAATTGAAGGTTTCCATGAATTAAAGCAATATAGCAATATGTTATAAACTGAGATGATTACCTGTGTATTTTGAGTATAGGCAAAAATTAAAAAAATCATATACGACTACAGCACGAGACATTAATGTCCTCGTAAAAATTACACTTATTACATTTTTTCTCTTTAAAACAAAGTGTGTGCCAGTATATTTGTATATGTATGTAAATGGTGGTGGTATAAGTGTGTGTAAGTTATTAAAAAGGGACGGTAATAACAATCGTCATTTTTTCCTCAGCTGCGCATTATATTGTGTTACTACAACGTGTACATATATCCAGTCATTCAATCACTTTATCCTCAAGTCACTTGTCGACAACAAAAGAATATCCAGAGAGAGAGAAAAGAGAGCGAAAAGTAAAAAGGGCTAGCGGCCAAAATAAAAGCAGCATCAATTAGTTTTTTGAATAGGATAAATTAGTCAAAACAAAAGCTTTCACGAGAAGCAACTTTGCATCCTACCATCATCAAGCCTACATTCCTAGTAGTATAGTTTTTATGTATATCAAAAAAAAAATGTTCTCAGAAGTCGCACATGTTTACTATATAGTTAAAGTTAAAACGCCATGCCATCATCAACATCATATCACATCATCATCATCACGCCCACTACTGCCATATCATCAAATAAGTTTTTGACTGTGTGCATTATAATTTTGGAACAAGGCCCCTTTCTCACTCACTTTGTTGTACATATAACGCGTCTGCCTCTGACTGTATATGTACTTTCTCTGGGTTTGACGTTGATGGTGATGATGACACAAAGTGGAGAAAATGAATGTTTTATCTTCAAATTTCAGGCTCTCCCACTCCCTCTTTTCCCATCATCATTCAGCCGCTTCACCACCAACTGTAGCAACCAACCACCACTATGCTTATACTAATAATAATGTATGCACAAACACACAAGCCATTATGATATACTAGTATGGAATTTTCAAGTAAAGTAGGTTATGTACGTTGGGAGGTAGGAAAAGGTAGCTTGTTATACATAAACCCTCAAAAAATACATCCATAAATAAATAAAACACTAAAGAGAGAGAGAGAGAGAAAAAGCATTTGTTTTCTAGTCTTTTCTACAATTTATCTTCAAATTTCAGGCTCTCCCACTCCCTCTTTTCCCATCATCATTCAGCCGCTTCACCACCAACTGTAGCAACCAACCACCACTATGCTTATACTAATAATGTATGCACAAACACACAAGCCATTATGATACACTAGTATGGAATTTTCAAGTAAAGTAGGTTATGTACGTTGGGAGGTACGAAAAGGTAGCTTGTTATACATAAACCCTCAAAAAATACATCCATAAATAAATAAAACACTAAAGAGAGAGAGAGAGAGAAAACATTTGTTTTCTAGTCTTTTCTACATAAGCACAAGAGCACAACTATATTTAAAGTACCTATTTAAATGGTACATAGGCATATTCTTTTATAGTACTTCTTCTTGTTGTTGTTATTATTATTGTAAAGAGTTGCTAGTGTGTAAATAACGTTTTGCAGATGGATAGGAACATGTAGATGATGTGAATGATATTATAAATGTGTGTGTGTAGTTTGCTGATGACAAAGATGATATACAAATGATGTGAATATAATGATGATATGACGAGCTGTGTGTAGTGGTAAAACAAACAATAATAAAAGCAACAAACCACTCACCATCACCACTACCACCTACCATCACTATCGTCGTCATCATCACATCATCCGCACCACTATCACAATAACAAAGTGAACTCTTTAAAATAAATACGCTAAAGTGTACATGCATAAGACCTTAATATTAATACAAAATTTTGCGACTAGTAAAAACCTTTTCATTGCTTTCTGCTATATTCATTGAATTATGTCAGCATTAAGCTATAATAATCCTTGTCTCGTTTTATGAATATTTTCCCATTACATTTCACTGTGAGAAGAGAAGAGAGAACTTCATTGCCCTCCACACAAAAAACCAGTTCCTCATGTATTTATCATACGTTGCATGGCATGGGCATATACATATGTATAAAAAAATGCTTTATGTTGGTCGAGAATGGTCCAAGGCACGTGCCCTTTTAAAAAGGCTCAAAATTTTAACGTAATCTTTTTGAGTGTAAGAGAATGGCTCTTTTATGGCGATAGGTCGCCGACTTCTCTTGTGTGGTTTGTCTGTGATGGCTTTTTTCATGCATCGACGAAAAGGGAAAAAAAGAAAGTATATAATGCCCCTCTGTTTCGCTCCGTACCCATCTGTGTGTGAGCTTTGCAATTTTCATGAATGTGAGATGAGGCTACCACCAGTACCACCACCACTTGTTTAAAAGATTCATAATATTATGAAAGTGTACATGAGGCCATGTATTATTCTTGCATATTATTATTATTATCATCATTATTACTGCACATCTTCTTTTCCTTCAATACTTTCATGAGATGCTGATTTAGCTTGGTTTTAAAATGTACGCAAAAAAAGAAGCTGAAGCCATACAAAGTTCAGTTAGTAAAAAGAAGACAAAGGAGATGTATAAATATGGGTATAAAACATTCCCTTCTTTAGTCACAAAGTCCTTTGTCCTTTTTTAAAAGGACACAAAATATAGACAGAGAGCAGGGGGATATATACATAGCGTATGGCACTGGGAGCAATTTCATTTATTGCCTACTTAGTAGAAGTAGTAGTAGTAGTACAGTATATGCATACATTTATGCAAATACTGACAACTCGGCGTCAGTAACAGAGATGAGAGCTTATATACAGCAGCCATATATAACGAAAAAAGAAGAACCGCTATATTATTTCCGTTTCTTCTTTTCTTCGACGTTTACCTATACAAATACTACTAGAGTTCAGAAGTGCGTACTAGGGAGCAAGAGCAAATAAAGTACTTGGTTATGCGAATGTGTTTCTGCTGCGTGTGTAGTATTTTGTGTATACTGCAAACATAGTTAAGTATATGGGGAGCAGTCTCCCGAAATAATTTTAATTTCATACCCAAGATTCTATCGATCCCTAGAGACAAATTTTCAAAAGAGCGAGCTCTTTTCCCATTGTAATATTCACTTGTATGTCAAGCACAGAGAAAGAAAAAGAAGGAGAGAGAGAGAGACTAATCTATTAGGCTTCCTTTTACCACATCGTTTTGTCGTCTTCGTCACCCTTTCCCTCCATAAACATCTTTACCATCACCACCAACAGTACCACCACCCCCTTCAACGAGCCAAAGCAATCGCCTACCAAACCTAACCAATATTACCTTTTTCAACAAAATTGCTGGTAAACTTTTGTGTGTATGTGTATACACATTTATTATACTATCTCTGCACTATATTATTTTATAATATACTCCTCTTTTTACTAGTTTTCCAATAATAAATAGGAATTATGCATGGGAGCAAGTTTGAAAAAGACGTTAAGAACTGTTAAGATGAGAGAGGGAAGCTACGTGATGAACGATGTGAGGAAATGCGGAATAGCTCGGTAACTTGCCACCACACACGTCTATTTGCATAGAATTAAATCTCAGTCATTGCCACAACGGTCACAAGAAATGTACACACGTCTTTCCTTCAAGATGAAGAAGAATAAAAGGAGCTATACTGACAAGTAAATGGCGCACACCACTGCCGCTGGCTCTCTTAAGATTAATATTATGGTTCAGTATTCATCATGTCCTCTTATACTCATGTTCATAAACATATTGTAATGTTATGTCATCACATCTTACTACCTCTTAAGTATATATATATATAAATATGAGCACAATTCAACCATGTTTCCTTTCTTTTTTTGTTTTCAGCTCTCTTTCCGTCCGTCCTTTTCACAAAGTGCCTCACCATCAGACATTGTCATCATCTTCAATAATATGATCATATATGTAGGTAAATACTATACATTTTTATGATAACTACATGGCTGAGTATTTCTGCTGATTGTTACTGTTTTTTTCCTGCACAAGTACATAGTAGTTTCCCTACAATTTATTTGATTTTTATATCTGGAGTGAATTGGAAGACTGGAAGACGAGGGTCCTGCAGAATGAGACTTGGCCTGGTCTGCTGATGGTGGTGCTATTTCCTATGAGGACTTTTCAAGGGAGGAAGAACAAACAAGAGTGTTGAGTGACTCAAGTAACTATTTCGCTCTTCAATGCCCCGGAGTACCTTTTGAGCACTTACGTATGACGGGACGTGAACAAGTGTTGGAATCCACTACTATAATAGCACAAGTGTAAGTATATGGCATGTTGTGTATATATTTTTCATCGTGTTGTATGTTGTTTTTTCTCCCACACCATGCACCACGTCATGTCAATATAATAATGGTATTTCAGGTATGTATGTATGCACGAACGGATGCATGTCTGCCTATGTGTACTTGATTTTATTTACTCAAAGTACATTCACGGAAGTGTCTTGTTTGCAGAGTATGAGAAAAAACTCTCGAGTTTTCCCAAAAAGTTTACGATATGTCCTGGAAGAGAAGAAGGAGTGTTCATTTGTGTTATATGTCTATATATTTTTGTTTGTTGTATTTTGTTACTTTACTACTACTACTACTACTACGACTATTACTATTGCTGGCGCTGCGACAGAGAGCTAGTTGAAAAAATAAAATAGAGAAAGCACATTTTCTGCAGACTTTTTGTCGTGCCACAGCAGCAACGCACACTAGAAAAAGAAGACTTCCTTTCATTCAAAATAAAAATATATATACATACATACAACATAGGTGCTTTAATACATTTTATTTCTTTATTATTGTGTATTATTATTATTATTATTATTATTATATACTTGTCATATAAAGGGAATCGCACGTGCACCAACCACTACTACGAGTAAATGTGGAGAGAAAGTTATACACTGCGACATACATGTACTTCAAATCTATTTATGAAACGTATATATTATTGCATAATATCAACAACAAAAAACCTGGACATAAAGAATATCTCTTATGCTTTATATAGTATAAGTAAATAATATATAAAGTAAGATACGAGACTGTAAGAGAATCTGACAAGGCAGCATATAAAATCAAATTTAGAAATTTTGTGTCATTCTACTTGCTTCATCTGTGTTTGAGAGGTTTGAGAGAAAATATAAGACAGTTAGACGGTGGATCCGATGAACTACACATATGTTTGCTCCAGCAGCAATGCAAGTACAAAAAAATACACTGGCTGGATTTGAGTGTAGTCCATATTTATGTGATAGCAAGCGTGGGTGGCGGTATATACATTTCCAGGAGAAAAAAAAATGTTTTAAGACTTCTCGCGAGTGTGACTCTTTTTCTTGACAAGAAATTTTGGGACCAGCCAACAAAATTTCTGAGCATACACGCATACATACCACTTAGGAAACCTTTCTCCAAGTAATACATATACATGACATGTTATAAATGCGCAAAATATACATTTACACAAGAAAAAGCAAATACTGTGTCCCGCGCGACGTGACGCTCTCTCCTTCTAAATAAATACATTCATAATTCTGTTCTAAGTGAGAGGAGTGTTTCGGTGACAAAATTAAAGACAAGGAGGAACAAGAGAGGAATCGTGGGAGAGTGCAGGGGGGATGCGATATTATATAGTACACTACTGTTCAAAGTTGTAGGAGTGCAATGCAGTGCAGTGCTGCTAGGGTTATCGTTAACGTGTGTATAAATGAATAAAAGTGACAGACAGCAGAGCTCTTACGGCTCTTTACTTACTTTTCCTTTCCGACAAGTTTTGTTCCTTCCTTGCTTTTTATTTTGAGACGCTGTCAGGATGATAGTTGACTGGGAA